>VBVR01003150.1:0-18828 GCA_011638315.1 Tetramorium parvispinum | reverse complement strand
AAAATATAAAATGATATATAAAATATTATATAAAATAATAAAATTAATGATTAACAAACCGAGATTAAAGTTAATCCGCAATGATAGAAGTTTCTTTACCTTTCCATTTTTTTATCTGTCCATTTATCTTTCATATTGTACGATAAAGCATATTATTATACAAAAAAAAATTACAATTTATTATTAATTTTTATTTATACCTGAGAATACTGATATACTGCTGCTGATTTATTCTTTTTTCTTGAAAAAAGTGCACGCAGGCACGCAGAGGAATTGTTTTAGTGCGACGAGTTAATTCGTGCCTCGCTGAGTTTCTTCGAAGAGGGAAGGAAGCGCGACGAGAACGAATTATTTCGGAAACGGTAGGAAACGGCTACCGCGTAAGCGTAGCTGCATTTCCGCGATTTCCGCTAACGCGTATATTTCGCAACAGTCTCGCAAGTCGCGAGGCATGCAAAGTCTCCATAAAGCGCCTCGGCGTCTTCACATTTCCGAAGTCGCAAAGTCCAAAATGCACGCAGCAAAGCACAGCGCTGAAATTAACATTCCTCCTCCATTCATTCTCCATTTGCAGAATTCGCGACTTGCTTGAAAATTCATTATTGCGTCCTCGTTATATTCCTGCTGTATAATTTCTCCGATCGCATCTCTCGCGAGATCGATTCTCTAAAAATCGTAAAAACGCGAACAAAAATCACAGCAACGCGGAAATTCGAGGACGTGCGGTTTCTCGGACGGGGAAACGCTGTACGCACCTGGCGCTCCCTCTTCTTCGCCCGGCCGTGCTCCCGGTCTGGGAGCAAGATGGCGGCGTGGTGGGGCCCCGAGCGAGCGCTTCGCCATTCGCGTCAGTCGTTTTCCGGGCCCAGTCGGTGTGTCGTGCGCCTGCGAGTCTCGTCCACAGGATCGGCGTTCGCGTCGCGGAGAAAGGGAGAGAGAAAGAGAGGAGGAGAGAGACGCGTCGTCGCTCGGGAGAGCGCCACGCTTCGGATTTTTCTTCTTCCTCGCCCGAATTCCAGTGTCGCGCATTTTTGTGTCTCCTTTCCCATTTTCGCGCCCACGCTCGAAAGGGAAAACCCCTTCGCGAGGCGATTTTTCGAGCGTCGATCGATCGATCGATCGCTCGCTCGAGAGGAAGAAAGCGCGATCCCGTTCGTCTCTCCCGTGGGAGAAGAGACGACCTCGGCGGAGTCCTTAACCGAATCGGCGCATTGTTCGTGTGCGCAGCTTTAGGGCCCCCCGGTCACGCAGGCCCGAAACGAAAATCCAAAGGGCGGTGGTTAGTTGGAACACTGACAGCGAACGTCCGTCCGGAATAGCGACAGCTCGACAACATTTCATCGTGGGACTCGGCGTTTTATCACGAGTAGAAGGTATATATCTGACGAAAGGAAATGCAAAGCGCGTCAGTTTTTCAATCGCGCGTGCAAAGGGAGCACGCGGAGAATTAAAATCGGCCACGCGAAACGTGCGAAATCGTTGTCGATCACGCGATCAATCGCGGTCCGGATGGAGAGACGTAGACGTTTGCGATCACTGAAACAATAACGCTGCGATAGCGTGTAAACAAAGCATAATCGACGCGGAGCCGCGTATCTCTTTCGATTGTTATTTGGAAGCTAGGATTCGGGAATCGCAAGGTTGGGAGGAGGAGGTGGGGGGGGATTCCCCGAAGATTGAGACTTTTTCGCGCTCGCAGCGAGACGCAGCTGATGCAACGGGACGCAAGTCCCGGAAATCGGACATTGAATTCGCCGGGAAACCCGATTCGTGCCGGGTCGGATACCCGACGCATGAGAATGAAACTCCGCCGTTCGCGTTCATCTCGACAAGTTGCTCGCTCCTGGATCCAGCCTCAAGATCCAGAAGTCGGATCGTGCCAACGAAGACGAACGATCGCGAACGAGCCGCTTCCTTTCCGAGAAGAGACGAGACGCTCATCTCCTTTTCTTGTCCGTATTCATTCGAAACGAAACTGCAGAGTCGCGATGGTAAACGATGATGTGGCGAAAACAAAATTTGTGGAAATCCAAACAGTACTTTCCGGAACTATCATTGGCTACCATAGATTCTATTGAATTGACACTTTCATCGTTTACCAGCACTCTGCTGGTACAGTCATCATCAGCACCATCTTACGTAATAATTGCCCAACAATGTGTAATAACTAAACCGAATTTTTCTTGCACATTCCACATTTTCGCCGCATTATAAAGGTAGCATATGCTACCATTAAATTGCCCCAAAAAAAATGGAAATTGGAATTTTTGGATTTCATCGTTTTCCAATCCTCAATTCGCTCGCGCTCATTTTGCTCTGGATTACGGATCTGCTCTACGACTACTGCCGGCTGTTGCGCCGCATCGCACGATTGCTTCTCGACAGGTCAGCCTCAACGAGCGCGGCTCGCCGCAACTCGCAACCGAGAGAGAAACGCACGCGTCTTCCTCGCGCGGCAGCCGCGCGCTTAATCGACCTCAATTGGCAAAGCAGCCGACTCCGGTTGGAAAGACCGTATGATCTGATCCATTCGAGAGCCGATATATCGGCTCTCGCACAAACCTCGAATGAGTAATCCCTCTTTCACCGCGTGCACGCACGCACACACACAATGCCGGTTACCTGCGTAACGAAGTGCACTTCGTTACGAGGCACGAACTCTCGCGTTACGTTGTTCCACCGGCTCTCACTGACTCGCCGTTTCTGACCGATGATAATACTCGTTCGTTTCTCACTATTTGACGTTTCATTACGCATTCATGCTTTAAACGTATACATCCTTTCATACTTTATGGAATGCACATTTTGATATGCATTTTCCACCTTGAAATCTCATCCAACGATTTTTTAGATTATCTGAATATAAACTTTAATACATGCCGTTTTATTACGTGTAATAAAAATTATATTAGACAGTGATTACTATAAATTATTAAATATTACCTGGAACTATATAGTATATTCGTTTTTCTGCGAGAGAAAAAAGAATTTGTACGTTAGAGAATTTTTCGTTAACGATTCGCTTAGGAATGCGGAGCAGGTCAAACTGATCAATTCAACCACTCATTGTCAAGATGCCCTTGCCTTGGTCGAGAAAGGACAACAAAGCCCTTTCCGATAATCCCTAAACAGCAGGCGTCTTGACTCAAGTTTCGACAGAAGCGACTCGACTAGTTTCTCAACGCTTTCTCGTACCACGGCTACTTGCGTTCCGCTCGAGCGGAGAGCGGCTCGTGGCCCGATCAACGTGAAAAAAGGAGCGTCAACGCACACGCGATCGATTGTCCACGTGAGTCGCGTGAAAGAGAGAGAGCTAGAAAGACAGGTATATAAAATATGATAAACGCAAAAAAAATAATAAAACACGAGAGACTAAAAAATATAGCGTGAAAACACAAAATGAAAAACTTATTTAACGATAATAATTTTAAAATGGAAAGGTTTGTAGTACGCAACGAGATAGAAATTTCCTGAAATATATACGCGAGATTTATCTTTCATTGGAAAATTAATTAATTAATTAATTAACTCTGAGAGACAATAAAGTTTAACGTACGTATTTCGTACGTCCTTTTTCTCTTCTCATATTTCATTTTTTTAATGATATGTTAAGAGATGTAGTATTTCTAATCGCAAAACACGTAATGCTTCCTCGTTTATTGTTTTGAGCTCGAATGGGCGATCCTGGCGTTGTAGATAAAACCATTTCCCAGTTTCTCGGGCGAGATAAGACGATGATAAAAACACAAGGACCTACCGCCTGATGAGACCTTTGTGTCAGGAATTTATATGTATGCAGCATTATCTAACGCCTCCGCGAAAGATGTTAGAATTTTCCACCTCTTTTTCAACATCAGACACAATCGTGTAAATATCGTAAAAGAGTAAGTGTTTCTCGTAGAGAAAAATAATCTTACGAGCCTCTCGAGAAGCCGATACGAATACGAAAAACTTGACGTTTAACACATGACACATATAAAAAAATGTAAGTTACACATTGAAAAAGAACGGAAATGTAAAATAAAATAATGAAATATTTTTCACAAATTTACATGGCATTAAAGTTATAATTTTATTTTATCATTCTGGCGACTGCCGTCATCGGTAGTCTTTCTATTTTGAGTTGTACCATTGATTTGAAATACTTCAATTATCTTTACAGCGTTATCTGTAGTTCAAACAGAAACAAAAAAAATGATCACAATTTTAACACTAATCAGTGTTGGTCGTGAGAATACAATGGTGTCTAATCTCTCGAATTTTCATACTTTACACTTAAAAAAACACCTCTGACGTCGATTTCTCGACATCTGTGGTCTAAAGCGGTCTAAAGAAATCTACGGTCGATTTCTCAGCAGCCGTCACTTTCAAGGTCCTCGAAAGAACATAAGAATGGACCATTCTTTCTGAATCGTAAATCAAAATGAATATTGTCTTGAAATCTACCTGACAAAAATATTCGACAGTAATTAATCGACAAACTTTCCTTACAACGCGTAAAGGTACGCCACTATCGAGAATAAAGTCAATTTATAACTCGTAAAGCTGAGTATTAAGATTAAAATTAATTTACAAGAAATCAAAAGAAATAGAGATTCATAAAAGTAAAATTATAATAATTAATACCTAAGAGCTTAAATTGTGATCTTCAATCTACTAAAGATCAACAATTATGCCTTGCACAATTTATTATAATTATACATGTTAGATAAGTTACATAAATACAGGATAACGGTCTAATTAATTACTATCGTATTCATCTCTTATTAGTTATGATCGTCATTGTTATGATCGTTGTCATCTCTCGTTTCCCACGATCTCGTGGCACGTGAGAGGGGCTATTAACCTTCTAGTCTTCATTCATTTTTCGCATCTCGTACGCGAGTGAATCGATGTGCATGCATGCCTATCGAGCGTGTCAGTAAAGCGCAGCGCGCTTGTTGTACGCCTAGGCTACTATGAAATATTAACGCGATGATGCTCGCCGACGTGCAGAATGACATACGTATCCGGAACCGAGAGCAGAGTGAAGACACGAAGTACAATGTGCGTACATACGAGATGTCTCGCGAGATCTCACGAGGCAATCTTTAAGATCGTCCGTATTTCACGCAAATGTATAACAATTTCATACACATTGCATGTACAATATATGATTACGCATTTTAAAATATTTTAGGGAATTTTTTAACATAATAGAGTATGTAAATCGAATCTTTTTCAGAGCTCTGCGATCAATTTTAGAAGTCTCTTCATTTTAGTATCAAAACACACGATTAATTTATTAATATTTAACTTTATAACTTTATTAATATTCCCTATCTTTTACTTTGTGAAATAGATTAGTTGTGAAATAGATTGATTCAATTTGTGAGTTAATACATATTAAGTAAAATCAATTACAAAAAAAATGAAAAAGAATTATTTCGTTTGACTTTTTGCTATAGACGGTGGAATTGCGATTTACCGCGCATTACGTGGCACAGCCGCGAAAAGAACAATTCGGCACCGCACAATAATTAACATAATTCGTACGGCCTCGTTCTCCATTTATCGTGTGCAATTATCGCGACGCAAACGCCACAATCTCCGTCGTTCGCGTCATCGGCGAGCTGCCGCGAGAGGAGCGGGCGCGCGAGGAATCCGCCCGAGGTGGAAACGTTCCGCGAAAACTCACGGAACGGAACGCGAAAATAATATTTCGCGGATATCGGCGAGTACCCGCCTTTCACCCGACGTACGTTCGTTCGACGAAGGCGAAGTAAAATTACCCCTTCACTCCTCGGCCGCATTGTACGCGCTATCGTTCGATGCGATCGATGGGACGATATCCTGCTCGATTGCGATCGGCTTCCTCGCTCCATCGCCAAGTGACGGACTTAAAAAAATCGCGCAGCTGAGGATAAATCGCGCGTTTTCCCACGCGCGTCCTTTAACATCGCCGCTCTATACGCGGCAAGCGATTTTCTGAGAACTCCTATTTGTAGAAGTGTGATCTTTCCGAGGAGCGTGTGCTCACATAAAAGCGAAGAACGTACTTTCATGCGCGAGATGGAAGTAGATGCGCTTGCGTCCTTCTGAATTTTTCAAAGAAAAGAAGCAAAGAAACATTGAGACGAAAATTTGAAGTAACTTTTCGCTGGGATTTCCTGGAAAGTCGCACAACTTTTCATAAAATTAATGTCTCTAATCAAAATATGTGTATTATATTCTCATAGAATTAGACATTGTATTATACAAGAATTTATATATTATTTTAATATTCTGAGTCGCTTCACATTTCACGACTCTAACTCGAGGATTCTAACTCGACGGATCGTCCCTTTCTCTGAAGAAGGCCACTGAAAATTTTATTCGAATGTTCGTCCACTGTTTCGTCAACGTTATGCTCGAGGAGTATAAAGAGACTTGGCAGATAAAACGTCAAAGAGCTGCGGAGCTCGCGCAAGACACGTAACTGTAAATTCCCTTTCCACTTACGCGATGAAGCCGCCGAGACTCGTCCTTTCGCCGCGAATAAACGAAGGAAAAGCTATCCGCACGTACGTCACGCGTGCCTTTCATACATAAAAAGGCCTTTTTTTCATAAGTGACAAAATGTTTGCTGTAATTCAAGCTGCTTGCGATTCGACAATCGAACCGGCTGCACAAAATATATAATGCGAAACGTTAAAAAAGCACTTCTAATTTAAGAGAAATTCATGATATGAGAATCAAATAAATTACATAGCGTTTCTCACGATATAAATAATTACTTTTATCTAGCATAGTAAACATTAATCTTTTGTAGTGATAAATGTTTGCTGAGGAACGATAATTACACAAAGATCAGACATTTATTTCCTCGTAATTTTTGGTTCGATGGATTTATTATCTGTACTTCATTCGGATTGCAAAATTCATGGAAAATTCATCACGTTTCTATCAGTGAGGTATATCTGCGAACGTTGATCGATGAAGGCGCGCCCGTGGAGAAGCATTCAATGTACGAATGCACGGCAAGTGCAAAGGAATTATAATCACATCGCCGCTCGCTTGTTACTCGGCGAATTCCTAATAAAGCGTTGACCGAGTGAGCTTCGTGCGCAATTACAACGTAATATGAAGGAGTCCCGTGCAGACAACGGCTCCCATATATATCTCGCAGACAGCGCATTTTATTCGTGACTTAAAAGCGGTTAAAAAAAAGTTTCGTTAACTCGAGGTTATTAATGATCCGATGGAGGCAAGAGATACTTTCACGATATATTTGCATCTTCGTGACACGTGATATATCTATTTCTCGTATAATTGTAAACTCGAAGAAACAATTCTCAAAGAGAGATTTAAGCGCGAAATGTCGAAGCTAACGCGATTCGACACAGCGAGTACGTGCGGACAGCTGATACTTTTGCGGGATCGCCGCACGTGGATAAGACCGTAAGAGCGGTATGTGTCTCTCCCCCGTGACGCGCGAGAGGCACACACAATTACTCGGATGGCGATTATAAAACTCGTATCTTGATCGCGGCGTGTGCAGCATGGCGAATGGTCGTTGATACAATAATTTACGGCACGTTGAGCTAATTCGCTCACTGTCGAGGGCGACCGTTTATCCACGGCCAAGCGTGTTATTAATTCATACATGCGATCGCAAACTATCACTTTATACCAGTCAACGGAATCAGGTAATTCGAGCTTCGAATTAAAGGTTTATTTTTTTTTACATATCGATCTCTTTTTCACTCCATTTACTGCTGTAATTATTTGAAAAATTAATTGAAACGAGATTATGAATTAGATATCGTGAAATGCACTTTCGCGAAATACTTTTGTATTTTATATTAATTGTTTCATTACTTATTACGTGAGCTGTAAAATGATAAAAAGGTTATAAATATTTTCAGAAATTATGGACGTTTCGGATATTTTTTTTAATGGAAATTTTTAGAAAGTACTATTATCTTCTCGTCAACTTGTGCAAAAGTCTAATCGTATCCGGGAAGAAATGTGATTCATACTTCAGAGAAAAGTCCTTAGCACAGAAAATCCTTCGTTTGATTTCCGAGAAGTCTCCCTTGAATCACTTTCTCAGCGATATATCTGTCATTCAACGAAGACAGCAGCTGAAACGTCATTTCCGCGTATCGCGTAATAAAAATCTGCACTGTCATAAGTAATAATATAATCTGCATAAAATTATTATATAATATAAATCTATCAAAAATGTCACAATAATGCAATTATAAACACTTGAACAAAATAGTGCCGGTAATGTAATGTGAGATCGCGCATATGAGATTCAAATTGATATCCGATCCGTATATTCAATCCGAATTTACGTCGCAGCTTCTAGTAATGCATGCGCGAGTGAATTGAATGTGCACATTTCGAGTGATCCCCGTATCGGCAAATAACGCTCGAGTACATAAATCACATCCCGATTACACACGCGCTCGGTGCTGTTTCTGTTTCTCTCTCTCTCTCTCTCTCTCTCTCTGCATTAACAGCTGTTATTAGTCCGCATGTATGCGTAAATCACGTTACTACGACCGCGATCGTTCGTTGTTTCGATCTACAAATCGCTCCAGTTTCTCTATCGCCGGCGCAACCGGTACGCATAAATCACTCTCGTATTATCTGTTAACCGCTGAATCGACAGAATTTCCCTGCGCGTCTCCGTATCTGGTTCCGTAAACCCATAAGACCGCCGGATTTACGGTCTTCTTTAAGATCTTCGATCCTCTTTAAGAGTAATCTGCCCATATTTGACCACTTATACATTATACATTCGCCTCCCCTCACGAGATTCTCATAAACACGTCGCTTTAGCATTGTAAAGTAAGCTTATAACTCCTGAATCCTGCGCCTCGTTAATAAACCTCGTGAAAGACTGGCTCGATATTTCCTCGATTATTTTTAGCGATAGCGTCGATCGTATCGAGTACTTCTCAGAAATTGTGGGAGTGCAAATAAAGAGCGAGTTAAACGTAGTTAAATGAGATTCCAATTCAGCACCGGTAATACAAGGTTCCAAAAAGGTCAACGATCTGTCTTCTCCGTTAGCCGAACACTTGAACTCCGGAAATTATATTTATTATACACGAATAAATTATAATATTACAGTGTCCATCTGTTCAGAAATAGCACATACGAAAGTTTCTTCCTTCTGTCTGCGCTTTTTGCCTGTTTTTTTTTTCTGCAATTTCGCACGAACCGCAGGCGAGACTGCGGAGGGAACCGGTGTCCCGGATCCGTCGCGGACAAAGGATCTCCATTTTTCTCGATCATGTATTAGCAACTCGAATCCGGCGCGTCGACGGCGAGTGGCGGCGGCGGCGGCGGCGGTCTCTCGCAGCCGCGCGCGATCGCGCGCGATCCCAAACCTGTTTTCTGCATCCGTAACCCGATACGGACAATTCGTACGAGATCGAGCCGCGGCGGCACCGGCGATCGTGAGAAGAAAGCCGTCTTCGGAAACCACCGTCGACCAGCGGATTCGCAAGGCATTCCGGTATTCGCGAGCCTTTGCTCATGCACGAACGTTTAACACGTTTGTTTCATCAGTTAGATGATTAATGATTTTTCCGACATTTTGATGATAAAAAGAGTGATCGACAACCCGAGAAATCCAAGAAAAATGTCAACATTCACACCGTAATTTTTTATTATTATGATAAAACGATGGCGCTTGCATAACTGGTGAGATTCATACTTTTTTAGATTGAAGACGCGAGAGGAAGGCGAATACATAGTTACATTTGGCATTTTGCATTTTTCTGCGCGAGTTGGAACGTTTGTGGAAATACGTTTGATTTAGTAACCAAAAACTTTGTTCGTGAAGCGACGAGCGGCGACGACGACGACAAAATTCCGGCTTCATGCTCACGATGGGATTTATTACCGCGGCCGATAGAACATAAACCTCTTTTCTCTATGTACGTATCTACGATTGCGCAATGTCGTAAAAATCGTACTCCAACTAACCAGAGACGTGCAATCCAAATGATTTTATGGCTTAACACTTAAATACTAACATGTACATTTCAATAAACGGAATAAGTGATACATGAAGGATAAAATAATAATAAATTAAAGTAATGGAAATAGAATAAAATAATATATTATAAATTTACGCTATGTTATGATAAGAGTGAGAATAAAACAAAAAAATATGTAGCAACTAATAATTATTTTTACGATCATTATCATTCGCAATAAATAAATGTAGTTTGCATCTCCGCGAAATTGCGTGATTCCGAGAAATACCCTATTGTCTAATATCGTTTTTATTGAATGTCGCGCATGGTAGTGTTCAAGAAATATGATTAATTAAGACGGGGGCATGTGTAAAAGGGTATCGGCCTTTCTCGTCGTCGTCATCGTTCACTCTACGTAGTTGTACCCCACTCTATCCGAGAAACCAGCAGCAGCCAACTGGTTTAACTTGGCCGGTTCTCTCGCCATGAGCGTCACGAGAAGCATGACGAAGGCATTCGAAAATTCGTATGCCTGCGAGAAAACGTTGTTTCATTTTTCTCACAACTCGTATCGCGATTTTTATCGCCAACGATGCCTCGTAAGCTCCGCCGTTGTTTAAACGAGACATACCAAAAACATTTGTCATTGAAGGCGATTACGAGACAATTAGGCCGCATTAATTCCGCGAAATTATTCTACGTTACGGAATAGTTGCAAGAAAAACGTGCAACGTGTGCGTGATTTTATTTCAGGTTCTACGCAATTACGGTAAATAGAAAAGATGTGATTAGAAGTGAAGAGTAATTTATTAATGCGTGAAATTCGCCTTGATCTAAAATCCTCGATTCTTGCGAGCAGTACGATCAGTAAACCGACGCACACGTGTGTATGTGCAAAGTTAGCACCTTTGCGGCAATGACAAAGTCTAGTAAACTTCGCGATTTTGGAATTCGTTCTGACACGTAGGTCAACGTTCTCGTTAACGGAAGATTCTGAATAGTCATGAAGCTCGACTTCTCGCAGCGGCATTCAGCCTGTCAATTAATTAATACAATTCTGACCGACTAGGATAGCTCATCTATTATAACTCGTCCCTAAAAATTTTATAGAGAATATCTGTCGCTCAAAGTACAATACTTTTGTAAACAGAGATAAATATTCAAGATATGACAAAGTTATTGACTTTTCCGTGTACACAATATGTTAAACATATCTTCATGTCAAAATCCCGAAAATATTACTCTGAAAAACTGTATCAAATTTTGCAATTATTACTATTGTAAGAATAATTTTATTATTATGAAGTAGTAATATCTATGTTATACTTTAATTATCCGCGACATCGTCTATGTCGTAATAATAACTGTATAATACCAGTTTATTATATGCGCTTCTATTCTTTATGGTCGCGAGATTAATTAATCATTACGTCATGCACGTTAACGAGAATATACTTCTCGTGACCGCGGAATAACGAATGTGTTCTTTAGATGCGCGCGTATTAACGCAAGTCGGGCAAAGCCCAGCCCTATATGCTGCCATTATAATCACGCACGATTACACCGTAAAGCAGGAGGTATAACCGCAAAGCCACAATCTCGAGATAAAAGCGTATTTTCGAGCGTCAATGTCCTTCGAAAGACAAAAGTCAACAATTTTAAACTCTCAGCCAGTGAAAAAAAATTCTAGTTAAAAACGGACGAATCAGAAAATCTTGTAGGATTGATCCAATATTCTAGTTATTATAGAAATTCTGGTTATTATAATAAAACTCAATACTTTATAACTTATAACAACTAGAATTCTTATTATAATATTTGATCAATCTTACAAGATTTTTCTGACTCGTTCGTTTTTAACCAGAATTTTTTTTCAGTATTGAGATTTCTCTCTTAAAGAGTAAAAGGTAAAAAGAATTGAGAAATTGTTATCAAGCAGCGGCATTATAAACTTTCTCCTATAAACTTTAGAACAATAGCGACGATGTAATAAAATTCTTTCAAATTCGTCTAAAATTATCAAAAAAATAAAGATTAAAAATCTCCGAGGAATAACTTTTAAAATCGCTTTAAAAATCGTTCTACGCATGAAAAGCGACCTTTGTTAACAATGTAACTTCTATCAAAATACGCGTTTAGGTGATATTCTCCGAAGCGAATATGAGCACGTGTCAGTCCACAGAAACCGAATCCAATGGCAACGAAAGCGGGAGGCAACCCAGACATTCCAGTCGCGTCGGGCTTTTGTTTCCCCGAGACGAGACAAATACGGGTCGAGGTGTATGGCGCTTAGGACGGGTTTCTGTCTCTCTCACTCTCTTTGTACATCGATCTCCTCATACACATCTGCCATTTCCGGTCGCGCGCGCGACGCTATTATGGACGTACACACACCGGGGTGGCGAGGGGACCCTTTTCGCCGAGGGTTCTGTGGGTTTTCGAAAGGGCGGCACAGGGGAAAACAGCACGAATCATCATCCCGCCGTTACTCGCGCGACGATATCGCTGAATGAAAGCGCGGCGAAGCGCTTCCGCTTTTGTTCGCTGAAAGTAACACGCTGAAGGAACGGAGAATAGTTGTCGCGAATAGGAGTGAACGACATTTGTCGGTGCTCAAAGTCAAAGAGATTGCCCGCAGAAGCGAAAAGATAACGAGAACCGCTAACTCCTCAAGCTGTCTCTTAAACTCTCATCTTAAAAAGCTTTGAATTTTTCTACCAATATTCAAACCAAAAAAAAAATGTTAACGATCTGTCTAAATTTTATATTCTGTCAATTTGGTAATTAAACGGGTTTAATCGAGTACTCTGCGGTTAATTACATCGTTATCGTAATACATTATATTCCGAGTTCTCTTGTCTGTTCGATCTCTCGCGAAATTTAATTAGTTCCTCAAATAGCGCAATCGGGGATCGTCGCCGGGAGGATCAGGATCGGATAAGATTGATGATCTGACCGGCTCTTGCGGAATGTAGTTTGCCATGGAGTACTGTTTACTACCGCGGTCTGTAGTTGGATTAATTACGAGGTGATCTACTGCCACGCGTATTGGCATGAAACTCGACGCAAGCCTCCCGTCTCTCTTTCCCGAGCAACGCTTACGCGATTCAGTCATTATGAATTACTGACTTATACGATAAGAATGCTAATGCTTACCGCTCGCCGGCGTTTGACTGAATGAAACGCACTTCTAATCGCGATCGGCCAGCTGCGTGGCATTCATTAGTCATAACGGGAACTAATCTGATTGCTCGTCAATCGAAGACAGCCTTTGCCTCGTTCATATTCCTCGGCTACTTTGCTGTTTCATTTCCACAGTACTTGAGAATCGTGCAAAATGTGCCGGCAAATAGAACGCGTTATTTTAGAATGACAATTTTTTTAAAATTGCGTAATCGAATTTTTATTATTCTTCTCACTGGGGAAAATGTCAACGGTTAATGGCTTTTTAATTATGAATAATAAGGTTGAAAATGCAGTACCGGGGGTCAAAGTAAACAGGGAAAGCTAGTTTTTCATTTAATTTTATATCGCGCGTCGCTTTAGCAAAATAATAATTTAAAACTCGATTGCGAAAATGAGGAATTTGTAAAAGGGAGTGATGAACGATATTACGGCATTCCGGTTGTTTTAAGCTAATTCTCGTTCATTGACAGTTCTGTCGGTGTAATAAAATTCTCCTCTTTTTACAGATTAAACGAAAATGGCGGTGTTTGGCTTGGTCTCGGCGGTCGCCGGCTTCGTCAAGGTGCGATATCTGATCGACAAGGCCATTATCGACAACATGGTCTTCAGAATGCATTACAGGATCACGTCGGCCATTCTGTTCCTTTGCTGCATCATCGTCACTGCCAATAACTTGATAGGTAAGGTACCTTCTTTCAATTTCTGCCGCGCTGTCGAAGCTCCCCTGCCGGCACGAGAATTCTAGAGATCCTTGAAAGTCTTCTAGAAATATGATCGAGCTTTTTGCGTCGATTATCTTTGACGACACTTGTCAAAACGAAGTGGAGACGATTATCTATTATTTTAACGATTATCTATTATTTTAACAATTTACTCGAATATAAAATGAAGTAATGAAAATAAAAATGAGAATTTATCGCGCGCAGTACAATAGCAAATATGTGATAAATGACATCGGTAAATGTCAAGAATATTTAAATTTACATAGAAAAACCGAGGAGAAACTCGACAATATATCGAGTTTAAAAATAGACGGCGAAGATGAGAATCGTTTAGTCTGTCCGGGTGGGACGTTACCAGGTTAAAGATCAATAGCGACCACTTGCACCGTAAACCGAGTGCAGCCGGTCGCCACCTAATCAGACAGTGATTAGGGACTCGAGCGGAGGCGGACCGATGATGTCGCGTCGCGTCTCACTCGAGAGAGTACATTTACGTTTCGAGACCGAGGTCTGCGAGGCATTCTCTCTTATCGCCGTATGTACGAAGATAATGTTTATAACATCGCGACGAAATGGTTGATCAGAAGCCGTGTTCGCACCTAACGATCATATACCACTCAGATGTATGCCCGTTTCTTATTACGGTTGTCGGCGAATCGAGGCCGAGACGCGCGATATGATTAATGACGAGTGGATCTCTTTGATTACGCGGGATGAAGCAGTTGGGACGTAGCAATTATGCTGTAAATGATTACGTGTATGTAACGCTGGGAGAGAACGAACTCCCGCATCTGCTCCTCGTTGGCATTGTCATTGGGATCGAGATGCGAATGAATCATCGAAGAAACCATAAATCAGGTGAAATAAACAATTGTACGAAAATTTATTATACGGCAGGGGTCTGATAATTCATCGTAACTCGCAAAAGTATAGGCGTTCGTTATTTTGAAAATTCTGCGATTTTTCAAGAGTCACGCTTGCTACAGGATGATCGAATAAACGGTGAACCGTTGCGTAACTTAATTGCCCATAAGCGGCACGATGCGAAACATCTGGTACGCATGTGAACCACATAATGTGCAGCACACATGTGACTTTGCAGAAAGAAAAATATCGAGAAAATCTAATCATCCTGTATCATCCTATGCATTTTCTACTCGTATTTTTCCCTTTTATTTCTCCCCAATGCTTCAGCGTATATCAATTTTCGTCGTTTTATAAAACAGTAACATTTTTATCTCTTTTTTATGACATGCTGTAAAAAGTGATATTCTATAAAAATGTTACAACTGTATGTTTCTTTTACATTTCAAAAAGCAACATTGAAATTTTTTGTTTAATGTATCAGAAATAATATTCACGATTTTTTTTTTAAATATTTTCTTATTTAAGAGTTCAAAAATATTGTGGATGCATTCCATGCATCTCATAAATTTCATTTTTTTTATTACATAAATATGTTGCTCTTATTAATAAGTTAATTAATGTTATTAACTCAATTGGTTCGCCTTTGTAAAAGAGCTTGAAAGCGAACAATTGCACATAAAGGCTATTGCTAATCACAAAACAGATAGCATTATCTAGACTCGTATGAATAACGTAGAATATATATTGTGAATTTAATGCTCAGAAGAAACATCAGCATATTATCAAGACGTTAAGTAAAATACTTGATGCTCAGGTTTCGAGTGGCTTTGCACAGACAATTACGCAGCATCCATGAAACAACTCGTCCACAGCGCATCACGTGTCATGTGTATAAAAAGAATTATCTTTGTGAGCGTAATAATGTCGCCTCTGACGTTCACTAATCACGGGGAATTAACGCGCATTACGGATATCCCGCAGGATAAACTGTTCGCGAGATAAATGATAAATGTGCGAAGAATATGTACGAAACAATATTACAGAATTATAACATTTTATACATAACTAACTAAGTGATTTATAAATCTATTATAAAGATACAAAACAAAATTCTATCTATAATTTTATGTACCGTACAATACGAAAAACGCCTAAAGAATTTTTCAAAGAATATACAAAATATATGTATAAAAATATTCACGTACATAAAAATACACGTCACATAAAATTATAAGCACTATTCCATCCCGAATTATAAATCGTGTAAAGATAAGCTTTTTAAACGTTTCAAGATTTTAAAAAAGGTTCTTATTTCTCACGTAACTTACGTTATACTTCTAACTGCTAAATATACCGTAATAGAGAGATCATCGATCTCATCGATCGTGATCGTAAAACAGCCTGTAATCGTTTGTCTTTCTTTCGCAGGCGACCCCATCAACTGCCTATCGGATTTGTCCACCAGCCATGTGATCAACACGTTCTGCTGGATCACGTACACGTTCACGCTGCCGAAGAACACCGACGCTACCCAGGTGGCCCATCCGGGTCTGGGCGGCGATTACGGCGAAAAGAAATACCACTCGTACTACCAGTGGGTGCCGTTTATGCTGTTCTTCCAGGGCGTGCTCTTCTACGTGCCGCACTGGATGTGGAAGCAGTGGGAAGAAGGCAAGATCAGGATGATATCTGAGGGCATGAGGGGTGCCGTGGTCGAGCCCAAGCAGGAGCGGCAAGCTAAGACCGAAAGACTGGTCCAGTACCTCATGGAAACCTTGCATCTGCATAATAGTTACGCTGCTGGATATTTCTTCTGCGAGATCCTCAATTTTGTCAACACTGTGAGTACACGTTTGCAATGCAAAGAAGCTTTTTTAAAGCGATATAAGAATAATTTCGAAAATACCATAGCGTATAAATCTCGTTCTTTCCAAATATAGTCGTGTAATTTTTAATTCCATCGCTGTAGAATATTTCTAAGTAATTGTAAGACTGTAAAATCACGCAGGATATTCAAATATAACTGCCACAAAGAGAAAGAGTAGAGTTCTTCATATTAAATTGATACGATATTTTCAGATCGGCAACATATTCTTCGTGGACACCTTCTTGGGCGGTGCTTTTCTTACATACGGCACGGAGGTGCTGAAGTTTAGCAACATGAACCAACTTGAGCGTACCGACCCGATGATCGCAGTGTTCCCGCGCGTGACCAAATGTACTTTCCACAAGTTTGGTGCCTCTGGTTCAATCCAGAAGTTGGACGCGATGTGCGTGCTCGCGCTCAATATTATCAACGAGAAAATTTACATTTTCCTGTGGTTCTGGTTCATCATATTGGCGGTCTTTTCCGGTCTGGCGGTCCTGTACAGCATGGCCATAGTGTTGATGCCCAGTACGCGCGAAACAATTCTTAAGAAGCGCTTCAAGTTTGGCACGCCAACTTTGATTAGCACGCTCATCCGAAAGACTCAAGTATGATTTTTCAATTTCTCATAACTTTGTTTCCGAAGAAAACATTATTTTAAAAGATATCGACAGAACATTCGTTTCCGAGTAATATCACACAGTAGCGAAATTTATTCATTTTGAAGGTAGCGATAAAATATATTATCAAAAGTTTTGCTTCACCGAACGATTATCATAAACGCGGTAATCCATTTAAGAATTTAATAGAAACTCTCAAATGAAAGTTGAGGAACTCTGCAACTGTCGACAGGATACAACTTTTGTAAACGAAGTCTCCGCGAATAATGTAATTGGAAACAGAAAAGTGTCTTCTCCTAATAAAATTACATTTCAGCGCTACGTTTCATTCTGATATTTAAAAAAGAATCGAATTTTGCAGGTCGGTGACTTCCTGATGCTTCACCTGCTGGGCCAGAATATGAATCTCATGATGTTCAACGAGGTGCTAGAGGAGATGTGCCGTCGTCTACAATTCGGCAGCGCCAGCGACGCGTCGCCGACGTCGGTGCCATCGGCGCCTAGTACCCTGGAGATGTCGCCAATGTATCCGGAGATCGAGAAATACGCCAAGGATACTGAGATCTAAATGCGAGAAGAAGCCTCGGCGACACAGCCGTCGTCGCCTTTCCCTTCACTGCCCTCTCGCCCTTTTACTTGTTCGTATTGTGATAATATCGAGGGCGGTTCTGCATTACCGTTATCTCGGTGCCAATAAAGAGACAGGTTCGTGCCGCGTCGTCGATTACCTTACCGCGAGCGCGCGCTTGTGAAACCGTACGCGTACCAGACGTCTCTCCTCGACGTCTCCCTGCTGCCCATCGAGGCTCATGTTCAATGTGGCCTTACTATCACGTGACACTCGTAAAACGTAAGCTCGAGCCGGCATTAAAAAGCATTGATCCTTGTCTCCTGTCAACGAGGCGTTTCGCTCATTATTGCGTACTCGTTAGAATGCGAGACAGTCCTTGACGTTTATGTTCAACGGAGATTTCCAATCGGAGATTTCTGAATGGGAAGACCACTGCGTGCCTTTGTGAAATACATGTTAATTCTTTTTTCTCTGTCTAATCATAATTTTCATTCAACAAGCTCATTATGCGAATCATCGCCGATTAGAGCTTTGAAAGTTTCATTACATTCACTCGTGTATAAAATACTACATCCATAAATTAATTCTAACACGCAAAATCATCTCATTAGCTTCTTCATTGAAACCTTTGTCATTACGAAATTATTTCAAATTATTATTACACAAGTCTAGTATCGAATTGAATTATTATAGGACATAATAAATGCTAGCCTTCGTCACCTTCTTATTCAGTCGTTACGAGATTTTCATGTGCCGTAAAAACAAAGTTAGAACGCGTAAAATAGCGCGAGCCAACGAGGCTTCTTGCCGATTATTTCTCTCGAGAGATTTCTATTACTTATGTTAGTTTTTCTTTTCCTAGAGATATTTCCACTTGAGCGGTGTAGTGCAAATCATAGCGAGAATTACATAACGAACGTTGCGTTTTGACATGTCGTCTAGATTTCTCTAGAAGAATAAAAGGCACATCGATTGTCTTACACTGACTGCAGCGGCACGAACCGACATTAGATTATGAAATATATAAATGTAGACA
>VBVR01003149.1:0-18829 GCA_011638315.1 Tetramorium parvispinum | reverse complement strand
GAGTGTGTGAGTAAGCAGGCAATGCAACAAGTGTCCTGAGGTTTTGAATCACAAGCAGATCGCGGCGTGAGAGAGAACAGAGAGAGAGAGAGAGAGAGAGAGAGAAAGAGAGAGAGTAGATGGGAGGCCGAAGAGTGGGAGAGTGGTCGCAGGGGCCGACGATGAAGGATAGAAAGAGACCGCTGAGGGTGCGAGACAGAAAGAGAGAGACGGAGGAGGGAGAGAGAGAGAGAGAAAGAGAGAGAGAGCAGATATGATACCCAGGAGAGAGGTTTACGCGAATGCGCGCCGGAACATGTGAGATGACGTGTGGTATCGAGTGTTCGACGCTTGAACGCCTCGATGCCTTCCTTCGGGAACGGTAAATATCGCGTGTCGCGGGCAACCATGCAGGAATTCACCGTTTTGCCGATAGCGCCCGAATTCAGAATTCGATCGCTTCGCGGATCGACGGATGCTCGACGGTTAGTGCCGCGCCTTGAACCAAAGAGTCGGATGCTGAGGGACATTTTGTTTGCACGCAGAGCGATTGCGCGACTTAATAATTTACGACGATAATTCGCGACGATAATTGAAAACAAGTCAATTTACATTTTCAATTATCGTACTTTTGCAACTTATATGAGATACATTTTTAATTTCTAAACTGATAAAACAAAGCGTATACCTATACCTCTTTTATGTTAAATGTACATGTTTCCAACGAAACATTTGTAAAATTAAATATAATTTTTTAAAAATTACATCTAAAAATTGTAACTGCAACTTACCGTTCTGTAGGTGCGCTTCTGACCGGCATGCTTCCCAGGACGTCCTTCGAGATCAACGTGAACGGCGTGGATGATGTCAAAGAAGTTCTCCACAATTGCGACTTTCTTGTACACTCTTCCAGGTGGGACCGTACCTTCGGCACCATTTAACGTCTGTGAACAGAATTCAATACAAAAATGATGAGCATATTTAATTCAAGCTTATATGCAAATATGATATATTTCATATACAATAAAATATTGTAATAAAATATTACCAGTAATAAATAAATGATGGAATATAATTTTATGTTTCACCATTTCCCTTATTCATAATTTTAAAGAATCTGGTTATAATACAAATGACTTGATATTTAATAAAAAGTTTTACAAGGAAATATATAGAATATTTTTTTAAAGCTTTTCAAGAAGAAAGAGTATACTATATTCAGACGCCACCTATTGTCTAAAAGGTAACCTAAACTTCCCTTCCAGTTTTCCCAATCGGTAAACGTGAGTTTAGTTCTCCAACTGTTACCGACATCAATCCCGACAGTCCACTTTACCGACTACTGACCAGTTTCGTAGATAATGTTATTTGCTGTCGATAAAATAGATTTTGTTTATCGATTAAAAGAAAAACTTCTAATTATAATCATAAGTTTTACAATTTTAACTCTGAAGTTTTAGTAATACTGTAAAAAAAACAAGATTAAATGTATTAAGCCAATATGATCTGCTGTTTATATATAATTATAAAAGAAATAAGTTTCCGTATTTTAGTCAATTATGATTAAAAAGGAAAATGTTCCTCGAGTTTTTATTCCATCATACATAGGATCGGTAAATGCATCATGATAAATTGTATAAAGCTATTTAATAATACGATTTTATGAAAAATGAGACGTATTTTCCCAAATTGGGGTTTCGCTCAGACTGATTAAGATAAGTAGATCTTGGACCTAATCTTACAACGCATCTTCCTAATCAAGCCTCGTCGTTTCCCATCTCGCATGCATTAACGGAATTCCTCATCAACCGCGAGAAATTTACTTGTCCCTGTCCGGGCCGGGGTTGAGAACCGCGGCGCGTCCTGCGTAATCTTAATTAATCTCGTCCTAAGTACCGGCATCGCCCGCGGGCATGGTCGCGGTCAGATTGTTCCAGCGAACTTTGCGACCTCAAGAAGTTCGGCGCGCATGCGCGACATTATTGTATTTCCCTAAACACCTGTTGAAGGGTAAAGTTGAACTCCTGGAGTTTAGCGCACGGGCTTAAGTGGCTGTGGTCAAGCGGGATAACAATAGCGACGCCTATCCGATCACATTCGCAAACTAGCGCTATCCTTCGAGGGAAAAATCGCCTATGTACTCGAATTAACAATTGCTCTCAAAATTGTCTTTTCCGAAAATAAACGCAATAGAATTAATGCACAATTCAAATAATATTTGATTGTCACGAGAAAACTTGAATCATTCTAAATTTATGCCTCGATAGAGATATAGAATGAAAATAGATTAATAGTCGACATTGATATTCTCGAATATATGTATATATTTACGAATACGAATATGACTATTTATTAAAAGCTTAGTCAGAGTTGAACAGGAAATCGTTTTATTGGCGAAAATGTGTAATATGATATTTCTCGTGAAAATGGTCGCGCGATACGTAAGGTGCATCGTGCATCGAATATAGACACGAAATATCGTGACGTAAAATATTTAAATTGACTGCATCGCTTAATTAAAATCGTATTTTTTATTTTCTATTATTGTATTTAGAGCATATCGGATGATAATGTTAATTATCACAGAGAACGCTCTATTTCAAAATTATTAAGTCCTCTATATCTTCGGGATACAAAAAGTCTCTTGCGATGCTGATAATTATCTTATCTATCTACTCCTTTTAGATACTTTTATATTTTTATTATTATTATATATAGAACTTTTTTAAATGTGGTAGACACCGTGCACCGCGTCAGAGGATTAAAACGCGGAAGTGCGTGCACGCATACGATAAGTGCCCAACCAAAGGGGCTCAAAGAACTATCGGGGATAAATTTAGCCCTTTATCCGAGCTGCCCTCAGTGTCGCTCCGCGTTACACGGCCAAGCTAATTAAGCGCATCTCGCCCTCACCTTTACTCACAACGTACATCTGCGTCAATGGTTAGACGATCATCTAATGCATCAGTGCCCGTTGAATTAACATCCTCTCGGTCAAAGGAACGTAGAACTGGCTTTATCGCTCTGTCAAATTACCAGGAAAGCCGAGAGCCCGATCTCACTTTCGCCAATGTCTCTTTCGAGATAAAGGCGCGAGGAGAGACCCGCATTCACCTCTAACGCTCAACGCTAAATGTGACCATTCGCTTCAGAGTCTTTTTTGCGATGTGAAAATCGCGTTCAGGATCGTAAAGTGCTAATCAAGCAATCGCGATACGGGCTAAAATCTTCCTGAAGGTGCAATTACTGAAAAAGAGTGACGGACAGAAAAAAAACAGGACATCCAGGATTTGAAAGAATCATTCATTCTTAAAAAAAAGAATAAACTTAGAAGGAAACAAGACGATCTCTTTTATTTGGTAACGAGAATTTCAGAAGAAAAACCGTATGACACCTCGCAAAATGTAAAACGTCTGAGACAATAAATTTATTCTATGCTCGCGTACAAAATGGCAATTTCTAGTAGGAAAATCTTTGCGCTGCATAAATTATCTGTTAATCAGAGAATTTCAATTTTTTTTATTTTATAATAACAAGATTATTAAAAGTAATAGTTATATTCATTGTAATATTAATTCGTTGTAATTTAAATTAAATTTAACTCTAATATTTCTCATAGTCTGCGATTTAAAAATAAACTACATAAATCTATGCAGATTGAAGAAAAGTACAAAAAATTGGATTAGCTCGAAGCGAAAAGTGAATCATAATGCATGATTGCCCATGATTTAAAAATGTGGAAACCAATCGATGTGGAATAATTTCAATCAATATAGCCGTACTTTTTAATTGAGCGATTCGCCGAGAGGAAGAGCGCGAAAGCGTGCTAAGTACGAACGATACGCTGAAGAAAGAACACGTCGAGGGAAGATGCTTCTCGACGCGACGAGACGGTCCAGAATAGAAACGCGTCAGCGCTGCCATAAATCCCTATATGAGACACGTAAGACCGGGCGAGGCCAAGATGCGGCGGCACGGCAAACGAAAATCCAGATAGGTATAGAGGCTGTTTTTAAAGCCCCCGCGGACCACGAACGAGTTTGCATTTTAAACGAACCCGAACGTTGCTGCCGCCGCAGCGCAATGCCGAGGGGAGAAAACAGCGCGACACGGCGACCGGCGAAGCGGATTAAAAAAATTCACGAGGGAATCGCGCCGCGCCGCTCTGCGCCGCACCGCTCAGCACCGCTCAGCGTCGGGACGCCGCGAATCGCGCGCGGACGACGGGGAGGAAAGTCACGTACCGGGTGGTTCGCGAAAATCGCTTCCTCTTCCGGCGTAGATAACTGGCGGAGCATTTCGCGCGATGAGAAGAAAAGAAGCACCGATGGAGGAGTGCTCGGAACGGTAATCGTCATCGGCGAGCACTTTCGAATGTTTCCACTCTCGCGAGATATCAGCGAGCTATCTAAACGACTGGGACTCCCAATGTGCGCGAGTTTTCACCGCCGACTTAATGCGCCGTTCGCAAGCTGTAATTGCGATGTTTAAAATATTCTAGTATATATTCAGCATTAATTGACATTCAATCCGTATAATCTAGCTGGGACGTTCCTCATCATCCGAATCATTTTTTTCTTAGCGCGATGCATAATTACATAGATTTACCGATGCATTCTGTGCCTTTATTGCACGATCACGGTGACAGAGGGATCTAAAATGGGCGCGATGATTTTCACGACAATATATTGTCATCTATGTTGACGATATATCCAGTTCAGAAGTGTCTCTCTGGTACGACTACTCTGGTACTTGCTGCTTAAACGGTAATTTCGCGGGATCTGCGAAGCTGCGTCGTCGCGAGCGACGACTATAAAACACAATCCGCGCGAACTCGGTCTCGCTCGGAGAGCGCGTATCAATGAGCCGAGGACGACCGCTTCGCTAGCCCTGGCTATTGAAACAGTACCGAAGTGGCGTCGTAACGTTGCATAACAACGATACTAGGAAGCGACGGGAAAGTAGCACGGCATCGTTCGTGCGCAGCGCGCGGGCAGGGGGATCAACCGTTAAATATTCTCTCAACGAGGTCGGATTACCTCCATTACACCCGGCAAGCGACGATGATAACGACAATGGCGATACGACGACCCGAGCGGGCAGACAGGCAGGCCTGACCGTAGTACCGAGAAATCTTGGCGCAGTTTTGCTGGCACGACAATCACCGAGAGCTTAGGATATCAGCTCTCCTCGGGGTCGTTTCTTCGGCGCGCCGGAGCCCGGGAGGCGTGTGATTGGGTTAGTTTTGGTTTGTTGGGACGGGACACGGTCGGCCGGGCCACCCAGTAGCCATTTAGATAAACGACCGGCCCCTGTTGAGTGCCGCGGGATGCCAGCGCGAGAGAAGCCGGAGAAGAGGAATGGGAGAATAGGAGAGAGAGAGAGACAATGCGAGAGAAAGAGAGAGAGAACAAGAGACGGCCGTGTTAACGAAGAATGGAGATCCGCGAGAAGAAAAGACTCCGACTCAACACCCAAGTCATACTCCGATATCTAAGGAGAAAAAGTATTCGGAATCGGGAAGACGGAACAAAGAGATGCGATGAGACATAGTGGTTCCGTTTGAACAGTCGCTCTTTCGCCGAAAGCAGAATCGGGTTTATTACAGCGTTTCTCCGACCATTGTGTCGCGGTGATTGTGGAATTTTCGATTAACGATTAAATTAAATTTGTATATTACATACGAATGCCCAGAGATATATCCTCTTTTTCTCACCATTGCAGAATTTTAAATTGCTCCGACTGTCCTCCTGTTGTGAAGAAATAAGATTCTCAAATAAATCTATAAAACGTTGGAAGACATAATAGCCGCATTTTACGTAAATCTTTTAATGACACTTGTACGCGGGGAGAAATATTTTGCGTAATATAATAGAAAATTGAAATGCAATATAACATAAAAACGGAACTAATGAAAAATTTAGCAAAAGAAGAAAATCGGATTTAAATTAACGATTTTCGATTAAAAATGCCATAGTTAAAGATTGCGATGTTAATAAAAAATGACACTAGTTGTTATTTTTCATATAGTGCTTAAAATATTTAGAAGATATGCCTCTCGATATGCTTTAGCGAAATATTTCATCGCCGCAATACTTTTATAATCTAAAGGAAGATATTAGAAAGAGATTTCGATATTGCGGTGGAGATATCATTTTGAACCGAGCATATCGAATCCATTTGCCGAAATCGCTCCGAAGCAATTTCGAACTTCTCCAACGCAGTCACGGCTTCTTTGGTAACTCGAGCCGCCGAGCATGGGGGATAATTTACAACAAATGTATCGATCGCGCTCGCGGAGGCGAAGAGTGCGCGATTGACGCTATTTTCATGTATATGTGTGTGCGTGCGTGTGTATGTATATTGGCGATATAATTCCCTATTCCCGCGAAATCGCTCTACGCTAATCACGGTTTTTTTTGTTTACCGACAACGATTTTTCCTCGCGGCCGTTTTATTCGCGCTTTTTAAATCCAAAAGCGCCAACTGTAGATTTTTCCGATAACATCCGCTCTCTTGGTACATCCCGCGAACCGCGTTATCGAGGTCAAACCCACCATAAAGCGTCCCATTAGCTCCGGGTGTACTCGCGTTACACCCACAAACCGCTACAGATCGATACAGAAAAATGCGAGTGGAACTTTCTTCGCGTCATCTATTCTAACTGAATCATTTTAGTGCATCTACTTTATCCTTTTTATATCGAATATTAAAACTCCACTATATGATATCTTTCACAAACATATCTTTTTGTTAAAGAAAAATTTTTAAACTTTATTAATATAAATGAAATGTATGAAATAAAAGATTTTCGTTACCGCTCGAAAATTTTAGGACCAAGTACGAAAATTTCACATTAAAACTATCCATTAAAATATGCAGTGTTTAATAACCAATACGTTATAATGTATATTTTTTTTAAGGAAAGAAAGATTCTTTTTGTATTGAAAACACAACTGTTGTTATCTACGAAAGAATCATCTCAAACACGCGAGTAGATTAGTCTCCATCCTAATATTTTCGAGCGATAAAAGGGATAGAGAACGGTTTTTCCTAAAAATTCCACTCCCGGCATCTCTGCGGCAGTAACGGAGGCCGCTTTATCGCGATCGTAGCTATCAGAAAGTGTCCCGGCACCTTCTTGGAATACCGGACAAGCCTGGTCCTGCGGTGCGGGGGAAGACCCGTCGGACCCCCCTCTGCGGAAACGCGAGGGAGGGAAACTTTCATCGCTCTCTCGGCCGACCCTAACTGTCCACTCGTAAAACCACTCGTCGTCCCGAGAGCCGTTCGTCCGAGTGGCTCCTCATTGCATCGCTAACGACGACGACAACGACGACTACGACGACGACTACGACGATGACGACGATGACGACGACGACGACGAAGACGACAACGAAGACGACGAAGACGACAACAACGACGACAACGACGACGACGACGATGAAATGCGCGAATCGATAAGAGAGGTAGGCAGTCCAGCAACTCACACCAGCGCGTCGACCTGGAATCCGGGACGGCCCGTGACCGGAAACCGATCGCGCGCGCCGGTCACGCGGCCAATCATCCGAAAAGCCGCGTCCGGCACGCTCGCTAACCGGACGATTCGACGGAAAACCGGAACGTCCGACCGTCCCCGGAAATACTCTCGCGAACACCAAAGACCGCCTCGATGAAATTGTACGCGATAATGATCGCCTTTGTAATTCCGAGTGCTGAGGTTCACTAATCATTCACATTTATTTATAGCAATTAATAAAAAGACTCATATACTAAAAGATGATTTGTCAGTGTCGAAGAATGCAAAGAATCGCACAGCTAAAAACTTGAAAGCTTATACGAAATTGAATAGACAGATAAGAGAATAGGAGCGCCTTCTTTTTTTATTGATATTATATAAAAGCTTTCTAATGGAAACAAAATTTTTCAAGGGAATCGACAATTTATAAAATGTAAATGAACGTAATGCATCGGTAATACTATTAGTAATAACACATTTCAGTTTTTTGGGAATTTCATGCTGTATGATTACTGATTAATACATCGATTAGATATTAATATTTTTGGATATCATTCTGTATATAGGAATCTTTCTAAACTGTCATATGTCATTTCTCTAGCACTTGTAGATATTTAACATCATCTAAACATTAGATGATATTAAGTAAATCTGAATCTCGGAGACATTCGGATGTTCCTCCGTGCATTTAGATTACCGTGCTTTTTTTTTTGACAGACGCAGGCGTCTCATTGAACGGTACGTCCAAGTCTCGCGGCTGAAATGAATGAGCGAAATACCGGCGCTCTAACACGTTTAATTGGCGGTCGAATAATTATAACCGATGGGCAGTATCACGCTTGCGTAACCCGGTGTCATGAAATGTCAGATGAACGCGACGTTAAAGTCAAGCCGACGTGTGGCGTGTGAGCGAACGGTCGCGTTTTATTACAACGTTATTACGTTTCATCGTGACGTTTTGTACCATCACAATGACGATGCGAAATATCAGCATTTAACTCATCATTCTCGTCTCTCTATCGGACTTACAGTTTCAGCTCTTACGAAAAAGTGGTAAAACCTGAACTTTTTCATTTGCATTCTCTCTACTTAGGCATTATGTAACCGATGCCGTAATTTTCTCTATCAATGCATATCATCTAAATTGATATCGGATTGGAGAAATACATATATGATAGACAGATTATAATAATACATAATTAATACATATGAATGTAATTAATAAAAAATAGTAAATACGAAAATGTTACTGCATAACTTTGCATTTACGATTTATTATTTCGCTCTAAATCGGTTCGAGCGGGGTCACGCTAAACTGTCATGCGATTCCCGTCGAGAAGACGTCGCGTTATCGGCTGTTCGCTCTTTCTCGCTTTCTCTCTCGAATTACCGTCATGCTGACGCAAAGTGAAACGAAGCGCGGGGTCGCTCCGTATCTCCTTCTTCCCTCCGTTCAACACGTGAAGAGAGATCACGATCCTCCATCTATCTCCTGGCTCCCAGTCTGTGACGGATTCCCCCGATGTTCGTCGCGCATCGACCGCTGTCGTGGGACGAGTAGAGGCTCAAATCCGATATGTAGCGTATATTCAAAAGATTGCTGACATACGCGTGGCCCCTCCGGAGTACCGGTACTCACCAAGTCCGGTCGAGCAACGTCCTCGGATTTGAGGACCACGGCGATTATACGCATATACATACGCACGCGAATGAGGTGCGCGTGCGGGCCCTTTGGAGCCGCGCGAGGAGCGGCAGAGAAACGCGCGGACGAGAGAGAATGCGGAGGAAGAGGGAAAGAATAAGGTGGAGAGGGTCCGGATCCAGCGTCGAAGAGACTTGACAGGGAGCCTAAACGGAATAAATTATTACACGAGCTCGTCGCCGTGGTCCCCCTCCGTCTCCCCGTTTCTTTCTCTAAGGACGGATGCCACCCCGCCGTTAGCCATCGAGTGTGCGGGCCGCCCTCCCGGCACAAAGATTCATATCTGACTCGGGGAGGCCCCCCCGAGCCTCTCCCCAGCTGCGCCTTCAAAC
Organism: Tetramorium parvispinum; assembly: GCA_011638315.1. Lineage (NCBI taxonomy): Eukaryota > Metazoa > Arthropoda > Insecta > Hymenoptera > Formicidae > Tetramorium > Tetramorium parvispinum. The sequence goes on along the minus strand of VBVR01003149.1, from coordinate 9,297 downwards.
GGGACCCCTAAGCCCGGAGCGGGACGGGATCCGGGCAATACTTGTCCGTCCAGTCGGCAGCAACGGCGGCGACGGCAGCCACGGACCAAACTTCGGCATTCTCTGACTCTCTGCCTCTTCACCGCGCACCATCCCGCTCACACTCGTGTTCGCCAAGTGCGCTTTCCCTCGCTCTCGCGCAGGCGTCGCTCGGAGCCGCCTGCGGTGTCGGAACAGAGTAAGCGGGACAGCCGGAGCGTAGGGGGGCACGACGTAGGACGAGGGGGGAGACACGAGTGGGGAAGCTCGTGGCGCGAGCGAAAGAGCGAGACCGAACGAGCGAAGGAACGAGGATGGTGTCCGCGACAAACTGGAAGTCACGAGGAGATACTACACACGCAGAGACTCTCCATATCTATATTCGAAAGGGAGAGAGAGAGGACGCGCGCGGAGAAGGATCCGCCAAGAGGGAGAGGGAGAGAGAGGGATAGAGGGATAGAACGGGATGGGAAGTGCGATACCGCCGGTGCGGTGGTAGAAGTAGCGGCGACCAAGTAGTGACGGTGCGGCGATGCGATGGAAAGGTGGAGGTGGAGAAGGATGAGGAGAGACGCTGGGGAGGTGGAGGAGAGAATCTCCGGAGATTCCATGCGTGGAGAGCCGTACGTGGAGGAACGGGCCAGCCAGATCGGGCCGCTAGCCTTGCTGGTTGCACGGAAGGCAGGCAGCTGCTAGCCGGCTTACCGCCGCCGCGCATTATACGGCACGAGAGGAAGGAAGAGAGAGAGAGGAGTAGAGTTGAAGCAGGAGACATTCCGAGAGGGGGACAGAAGGGGGTAGCGAGAGCGCGTGAAAAGAGTCGCGGCGAGTCCGGGCCGACCGACCGACCGGCCCGTAAACCTCGCTGTAAAAAGCGCGCGCTTAAAGAGAAAGAGAGAGAGAGAGAGAAAAGAGATATACGCTGCGTGAAACCTAAATCACGCGGGAGAGACCGCGTTATGCCGAGACCGTTCCGTTCTCCACTTCGGTCGACCGATCGGTCGGCCGGCCGGCTAATATAATATCAGCGACGCCTGGAAATGCGATAAACCCCGTCGCGCCGTCCCGACCGTCGCGTCGCATCGCGGCGCGGCCCGCCGGCTCTAATTAGCGGCTCCATATCGGAAATCGATGCCGGTGTGGCCGCGCCGATGTAGTATTCGCGGTCGATTAAGAGCGTGTCTCAGCTAAAAGGTAAAGCACGGCTCGCCAGCGATGCGCGTTTACAGTTCTATTTCTTAAATGCGTCTCATCGAAAACGCACGCGCTACTAATCCCCACCGATCGAGCTTAATTAGCGATTTCGTATCGAAAATCGATGTGCCGAGCAACGATATAGCGTTCGCACAGTCGATTAAGAATGACCCGATAAAAGATAAAAGCCTAAATGCACAAATATCCATTTATGAACTCTCTCTCTCTCTCTCTCTCTCTCTCTCTCTCTCGTGCTCGTTGAATCTATTATTGAAAAGCTTGCTATTCCCCGGTGGCGATTCAGGGCTGTTTCTCATTAGCAGTCCAAAATCGATTTAACAGTCTCGATCGATTAAAAACATGTTGCAATAACATCGCAAATTATCAATAATTCTATTTATAACGTTCTATTCCTTATATACATTTTATCGAAATATAACACCATGCTAATGCGGTTTGCGGTTCTAATTAGCGGCTAAATATCGGAAATCGATATTTGCCGATATGGTATTTTGTTGACGATATGATATTCAAACAATCGATTGAGAATACAATATATCTTTTGATACAATACGTGTACGAATGTAAATGTACGAAAAGTTGAAATTTTTCTTACAACAGAACTTAACACGCTAAAGATAATAATAAATATTATTTGAATAATTATTTATGCATTTGTAAATTATAATTATTTTTTGTAAAATTCTGCATATGATGATAATTGAGATCGAACATTACAAGTTGGAACGAAAGAATATCCATTTCAAGGATGCAATTTACGGAAACGCTAATTGAATCGAAAAAAACTAAGTGGCATCGCCGAGATGATATGCAGGAGTCAACGAGGTCATCCGCCGATGAAAGAAAGGGTCGCGAACTCCTAGACTGCGTCTGGCACGGAAGAGTTCGCCAATCTTGGAACAATACCAGGATACTTTCCGAATACGAAATCCGCGATTCTTTTCGAGCTGAAGCATTTAGGACCGAAAGTTTATGGTAACGCGGTGGTCTCTCATCGCCAAATGAATGTGTGTGTGTATACGCGCGCGTGCGCATGCAAGAGAAAGATAGATAGATAGATAGATAGATAGATAGAGAGAGAGAGAGAGAGAGAGAGAGAGAGAGAGAATCACCATTCTATACAAATATTTCGAGATATCTTGAATCCTATTATTATATTAGCCATTTAGAAAGACAATATGATGTCAATAAATACTTGAGCTTTTTCAATTTAATTATGAAATACTTGATATGAGTTTGTGAATTAAAATAAGAAAGCTTAGCAGAATTTAATTTTTGAAAGAGCAATTTACAAAATTAATATTCTGAGAATTTCTCTTACATGTTGATTATTTTCGCAAAAGGCAAAAAAGCCGATTTTATGTTTATAAAATCGGAATATCCTGCTATGTAAAAAAAATGAAAGTTTTATATTTCCTTAATCAGTTGGAAAACTTATAAAATAACTGTATTCTTTAGATAATAATAATATTTTTCAATTCTTTGCAAAGCCAACACTGTAAATGTTAAAACTCAAACAGTAACGTTGATAATAACATAGTTTGATTTCAGATAAAAATAAAATACATGATTCCCAGTGATGTTTTAAAATTGTTTAACGCTGCACAGGTTTAATTCCATATTTATCATAGTAAAATCAGATCGACTGGCGCAATCTTGCATCTTACTTAAAAGCAAAGTCAATCGGCAGCTGGCCGGTTTCCCAGGAAGCCCGTCGATAGCGAATCACTAGGGACGGGTTTCCGTTGTTCAACCCTGATTTACGTGAAAACGCCGGCGGGGTGACAAACGTATTACGGAAGTGACCGCGCTTCTGTCCTTTGCGCTCTCATTCCTTCTGTCTACCTCTTTCTCTCTCTTGCACTTTACCACTTCGCCTCTCTCGTTCATCAAGCGAATGCGTGCGCGTGTTTGCGTGTCCTCCTATGGTTAGCGACAAAAAAAAGAGCTAAAAAGAGAAGAGGACCTCGACTGTGGTACGGGTTCGCGTTTCCACCCTCGTCGACATTGGAAGCCGGAGACCACGGGGTAGAGAGCACGATCCGCAGTCAACGCGAACGATATAAGCCCCGTCTCGCCCATCCCCGCGTCGCGCTCATCCTCTCTGTCGCCGTCTGTCTACCCGATTCAACCCCCTCGTGACACCCGCCCAACCCCCAACGTCGTCCGTCCGTCCGTCCGTCCGTCCGTCCGTCCTCTCTCTGTCCGCCTGGCGTGTCGGATTTCTGTTTGCGTTACCGTGTCACGCATCGAGCCTCGTCGCTTCGAATTCGATGGTGTTCTCATCCCCTGCCCACCTCTCCGCGCCGATGCCGCGTCGCACACGCTTTACCGTCGGATGTACGTGTGTAATCCGGAGTCTCTCCAGCGAGACATTCCGGCTAATAATTCCTTATTGCCGTAAATCGCGAGAATGCTCGTCGGACCGTTCGCCCGCTCTCTCCTGCCCGCCCTCTCGTACGCTCGGTCGAAGTGGATTTTCGAGTGATCGAGCCGCGCGAGTCTGATTACGTATCGCGATATTCTGCATCGTGTTAACGGCACCTGTCAGTATTTTTAATCAATGGAAAGTAGCGCTTGCGATTATCTTTGCAATAACTTTGAATATAATCAAGATATAACATAAAATACTGTATATTTATAGCTATATAATAAATTACATTAATACATCTGAAAAAAAGCGAATAAATTATATAATACAAAATATAAGACTTTTCACTTCATATTTATATAAAAATTATTATTTTTTTCTTTATCTATTTCATTAGATTAAAATTTACGAACATATTATTTCCGTATTATTTTCTTAGTTTCCATCGGTTTGCTTCCACAATTTCGCAAAATTAATTACATCCACAAATTATAAAAAAGAACACATGAAAAGAATTTGATGCGTGTAGAATCTTCGATCAATCTTCGTTTTAATTATTGAATTACAAATGTAATCCATACATTTACCGCGAGGTTAAAGGGCACGAATCATCCCACGCGCATCATAAACCTATCGCCAATATGATATGCGTGGTCAGTACACATATGTACGAACATGTGCGTGTAATATATTGCAACGGTGAAATCTGGCTGGAAGTTGCTCTCATTTATGTCATTTTATTATAACGGCGCCAATCAATTATAGCATTAATATCATTTCGCGCCGAGTTTGATCAGACCTAAAACCCGCAGCCAACGGCAAGACAGGAAATCACATGCGTGTGAAACAATCGGTGGAAAATATAATTATCGCCATTATCACCAACAGCATTCCAAACAGAATATCCTATTCATTTTACCCAAGTTCTAGCAATCTATCATTTAAAGAGCTTCTACATCTATATCGAGTTAATATCGAAAATCAAGCAGTTGAACGGACAAGAGAAAGCGCGCCGGAATCTGAGATATCCTGTAAAACGCTGGTATCCGATACGTAAGCGAATCCTACGGGTGTTTCCCTATTTCGTCTAGGCATGCGACTATAATCGAATCCGACACGAGCGCATTCTGCGCGGTTAACACCGGTCCGGAAATATCCCGCCGGCGAATAGGGAAAAAGCCGGCGCGCGATCATCGGGCGTGTTCGATGCGTCGACGTTGCGGCTTGCTTCGGGAAGCGGCCTCGCCTATCTCGTTATCCGGTCTCGGATCTCTCCTCTCCGGTAAAACGGTAGCTGCTACATGTTCGCGGCACGATGAGAAAGGGAGGGAGAGAGGACTCGCGTGCGCGGCGAGTCGCATGATACGTACCGACACGGATTCTCGGGCACGGTACTGGGTACACGGAACGAGGGTTTCGCTCGCGCATGATTTGAAAAGTTGATGGAAACGGCTCGGAAGATGTAAAAGCCGCGGCGCGCCTCCTCTCCACAAAAGGCCTCGCTATCCATCTACTCGCGCGCGCTCACGCAACGTGTACCGCTCTCTCCACCTTCTTCCCCTCCCATCCTCCTGCTCCTTCTCTCGCGTCTCTCGCCGCGGCATTCGCAGCCGCGCGCTTTGTTTTTCCGCTTTCCAACGTTATCGCGCCCTTTATGTTCCCGCTCGGCGCTCCGATGTGCCGTGCCGTGCCGCGCCGCGCCGCACCGCCGCGAAAAAATAGCAAGAACGAGAATATCCGACCGCACTCGGACTGTGGGAGAACTGGGAGATTCCGGGACATTATCATATATATCATATTCTCTTATATGCATATTACGATGTGTACTTCGAATGTGCATATCTTTAATCTTTGTTTTTACATCAAAATATTTTTATCTTTACGAATATATAAAAAATGTTGAATTTATTTCGCATATCCGTTCGTTAATTAGAATCCGGACTTGTCCGGTAAAATTATTGATATGTATGATCGAGGGTCAAACACAGTACGAAAGTGGCGTTCGGGGAAAGAGCAAGATTTCTTAGAAAGAACCGGTAAAACTGGAGCCGTCCGATGCGCACGTTGGGCGTTTACTTCAAGATTATCTGACGAAGAAGGTGAGATCGCGGCTATTTGCTACGAAATTGCCCGATCTTGATTGTTTCAGCGTTAAGATCAAGCGTATTAGAGATGGTCCGTGAAAGCTTCCTATCCTCGAACAGCTGCATCAATACATGACGCTGCCGCCGTCACCGGCGTATAGCTGTTGCTAGGTACCACCATATCTGATTGCACGCGGGAATATCGGTCCCTCCGGCCGATCCGGTACGGGCCTATATCGACTTGTATCGGTGGATTGAAGTATCTTTAAACACTTTTCTCGATATCGACGCACTCGGACCGTTCGCTGCAGCCGTCACGAAACGACAGTGATTTAAGTACCCAAAGTTTGCCGAGCTTCACGGTCGCCTTCGTTTTTAGCTACGCGCGTTTATTTCCTACGTCGGAGAAGTCCCGTTTTAGCGAGGGAGATATTTCGACGCGCGTCAACGTTGGGGTCCGTACTCCGAAGAATATAGCGAGATGTTTTTCGCTCGGTATTTTTACGACAGACCGCTCCCCGGGTTTTTCCTGCGCCACGTTTTCGACCGACGAATTGTTTATAGCAAACCGAGATTTGCTTTTTCCGAAATTCTGCAAAATCCCCGCGTGTGTTTTTCCCATGTGTAAGTTCGCTGCTTAGTATTCAGAGCACGACGAAATCTAATCAGGTTCACCGCTCGTGTGCGATAAACAACGTGCGTTCTACTTCGCGATTCGGCGAAGTCGACCGATAATTGTACCGTCGCATATAAAACAAGCCGGATCTGGAAATCCTCCGGGTGGAAAAAAAAAGAAGAAAAAATCGCGACGTCCTCTCGCGGCGTCAGTTGCACAGGTGTCGGCGAGTGTGTGACGATAGCCGCGTGCGATTTTGCGGCGCGATCAATCACCGCTCTCGCTCTCGCTCTCGCCCCGTCGCTCGCTCGCTCGCTCGCAGCAGCTTCCTGGCGGCAGCCGGCTGCAGCTGCTACCGCGGATGCTGTCGCCGCCGCCGTCGCCGCTACCGTGCCGCTGCCACTACTAGTAGATGCTGCGATATCGGACGGCGCGCATGCATGTGGGAGTATGTCATTACCGTGACGCCTAGGCAGTGCGACGTGGCGCATTGTGTTTGAGGCCGCGGCGGCGGCGGCGGCGGCAGCGGCGGTGGCGGCGATGGAGAAAGAAGCGGGCGGTAGAGGCGGCGGCGGCAGCGACGGCAGAGGGTAATGGCGAAGGAGGGAGACCGACGGCAAGGCAGGGGGAACGTCGGGGCAACGCGGGGCAACGGCGACGAGGGCACGCTGCGCGTGCGCGCGAGCGTGTGTGCGTGCGCCTCATTAACCAGACGTTCGCGTTCGGCATTCTGGCGAGAGAGAAGGAAGAGGAAATTGCAGAAGAGGAGGTGGAGGCGCTGTAGGCCAAGCAGGGTCGAGCACGAGGCCCGAGCCGGGCCAAGCTGAACCGGGCAGAGCCGTGCCGTTTCAGAAGCCGAGCTCTGAATTTCGTATTTCGCTCGCCGACCCTCGTTTTTTTCCTCTCCTCTTACCACGTTCTTTCAGTCCGTCTCTCTTCGTTAAGTAAGGCTCTCTTCTCTTCTCTGTCTCTCTCTCCCCCCCCCCTTTACAACCCCTTTCCCGAATCTCTTTGTATCACCGCGCCCCGGCTCTTTTCTCGATTTGGCTTTCCCGTATCGGCGAATCAACGACATACCAGCTGGCCGATCGTGGCCTGCTAAAAGCCCAGAACCGCCGGAATGGTCCCGCGAGCGGTAGGATGATTATACCTGGTGTACCACCCGAGAATCACGTTCGCCCGTTCACTCGACTCGATCATTTGAAAAGCGTTCAGACCGATCGGTCTCAGCGCCGGTTCGGATTTCAAAGAGGGACTCTCGTTGCCGTCAACCGCAGAATTTAGCGGCGTTTTACAATAGCAAAATAGAAGGGAATACTCGAATGTGTTTAGAAATTCACCCCAATAAACTATTGTACCCCCTCGGCAAACATCACTTTTACTTCATTGAATTTATACAATATCAAACATGAAAATATTTTTTGATTAATTACGCTCTATCAAAAAACAATTCTCGGATTTCGAAATTCCGATAATTATTGAGTTCTCCTAATCGGGAAGTGTTTTAGCATTCTCTTAGCGTCTCTTTGATTTAACTTAACAGTCGCAATTGTTAATTATGATAAACCGATAAAAATGCACAGACAGAAAATATCCATTCTTGTGAAATGTCGTCTCTCGGAGCTAGCGATTAAATGAGATAATGAGAATACGAAGAACGAGCGGGCGCGCAGAAACTCGCTTATGCCCAACTTCGGGATTCGCTGGACCCTAAAATGATCTTTTAAATGCTACGATCCAGCATCGTTCACGGACCGGCGCGTCCCGCGCTCATGTTGAGGAACGGCCACGAGCGATTCCAAGGTGGGTCGTGCGCTATATAACCTTTTACATCCGCCCCGGTTCGGCGCCGAGTATACACACTCAAGAGCTCACGCAACTCGCACACATACACACACGCGCACACGTACCCGCTTTGTTTCTTTCTCACACCACGCGTCATAAAGCCCTATTCTCGTCGAGCTCGCTCGCTTACTCGCACGCGATGTTCCCTTCTTCGTCGCGCTTTATTTCTCTCTCTCCCTCTCTCTCTAGCTCTTTGCTTAGAACCGGGCTCCCGCGGCTACTGTGAGTTTTACGACCCGCCGTGGTGGCGGAAGTTGGAAATTTCGCACGTTAAAGTAGACACGACGGAACGTGCGCGGGGCGGGGAACACGGAAAGCCGCTGAGGGACGCCGGCGGGCGCGACCGCGGAAAAGTTAAGAAGATAAGAGCGAAGGCGACGGCGGAGAGGCTTTTGCGCCTGCCGCCCTCTCCTCGCCCCTCGTGTCGTCTGTCTCGTGATAGCGCAAGGTTAATTCGGTCGAGAGGCGGGCGAGAGGCGAAGGGTGGAGACGTTGCCATCGTTGGGGATGAAGGACGACAACGGCGCGGTTCGCACCTAGGGTTTCACCAACAGGAACGGCGGAGGGGGCGAGAGGGAGGGGGGGAATGAAGGCGGAAGAACGTGGGACGCGTTTAGCGCCGAGGGGATGAATCCAATTACACGCAAACCTCCGCGTCTACGACCTATTACGTCGCGCTGTCTCTATCTTATAAGCTGGATAGCGCGAGAGGGTACTCTCTCCACTTTTCCTTCTTCCCCGCGCGTTTCGCTATGTTGCTACCGTTGCCGCTCGGACCGTAGGTAGCACCGGTACAGCACCGATTTTTCCCGGACGCGCAGCCGGTTCGCTCGGCTCGTGCATACGCTTGCCGTCTCTCCCTCTTTTTCTCTCGTTTTCCTCCTTCCATTCCGCAGCTTCCGCTGCTCTTTATCCTGACCGCCGCCGTCACCGCCGTCATCGTCGTTACCGCCACCGACGACGATTCCGCGCCCTAACTCGTTTATACGCGGGCGGATTTGCGGCGCGCTCGTTTTACCCAAGTACGCCTTCGTCCCGCAAACGCTCTGCGATTCCTCATCGCGTCGGCCACTTGTCCCTTTCCTGCTCTTTTTTTCTACCGTTTTCCTTCTCTCTCTCTCTCTCTCCCTCCCCTCTCTCTTATACAC
>VBVR01003148.1:0-18543 GCA_011638315.1 Tetramorium parvispinum | reverse complement strand
GAAACATTTTTGTCTGCTGGGCTCAATTTTCGAGATATTTTACTGTCCAAATTAAAATGGGACACCCTGTATATATATCTATATACATATACTTTCAATTTGTACACAGAACCTGTTCTCTAATTTATTACCAGTGCTTTCATTACTCTGTAATTTCATATTATTATATATAGTAAATAATAATAGAGGAAATTTTACAGGTAGAACAATTTCCTATTATTTTGAAGGATACATCGTTTGTAAAACTTTGGTACAGAAGTGACGATCGTGTACCGAGAGCGAAGATGATATTCAATTTTGTTAGGTATGCGTATGCGATTACAAGACATATATCATAAATTCAAGTAATGTTATAATATCTCTTTTTATAATAAAAAATATGTTCTTTCATAATTATATACAAAATTCGTTTTGTCTTTAATTTATAGTTCATTGATCAACGAAAGTATTTTTAGTGAAGATTAACTCACATCTTTATTTGTCTCGTTAACGATTCTCTTGGATCTAAATTTGCATATGCTGCTCACTCACAATCAGCCAATTTATACTGGACACTTAATAATCCAAGATATGGAATAGTGAGTGTATAACATTAATGAATATTGCATAATATTTAAATAACTTTGTATGTTATTTGAATCATTTTTTATTTAATTTGTTATTAATATTAGTAATAATTACAATAAATGTTATCTACATTCCATGTATATAAAATATTATTTTCAAAATTTAAATTTTATTTCTATTTGTAATTATTATTGTTCGTGAATATAATCAAATCTATTTTTATAATATTTATCTAACACTATGAAGAAAAATTTCTGCATTAATTTAATATTTTATAAGGTGGCATACATAATTTACTATAAAAAGTCTAATTATTTTCTTTGGTGGTTCGCTCTTTAAATTCTGCGAAGTGTTCTTTCCAATATAATTTTTTCTCTTTGTTAGTATTACATTTTCAATGCGTTCGACAAATTATATGTTAGCTTAAGGAATTCTGCTTTCATTAACGATGAATATTAATCAAGTATTAAAAAGCCTTGACATTTTCTACAAGCTTTTGTATTCAAAAGTAAAAAGTATTTTCAAAACGTCCTAATTTAGGCTTTAAAGAAATTTGACATTCTTCTTACAGAGTTTTAACTTTATCGTGAAATATACACCGTTGCTATGCTATATGCTATATTTCTTTGATGAGTCTTTTAATTAATTTTCTTTCTGTTCCTTCTTTAACGAATTCGTTTAAATTTTCTCCTTTTCATATGCCTCTTAATAATTTCCTGACTTATTGTTAGTATTTTGACTAATAATAATATGCCGTATTTTCCATAGAACATTTATGTAAATAATAATACGCTGTTACATTCAGAACTATCTTATAAAATACTTAGTATTAATAAAAAGGAAACTGTGGATATCCATCAAAACTTAAATCTGGTGTTATATCTGATACATAACTTATACATCAAAATATATATACCAACTCAAATTTATGAATATATACAATTTCAATTATGTTGCATTAATTAACAATAAAAACAAATAAAAATATACCAATAATTTGAAATGTATGTATCGTTCCTCTGCGTAAAATAATGACTGGCAACTTAATTTATAGACTCAGTATTATAGCAAGAAGTACATACACATCTACATTAGATTAAATGACATTTCTGGATTTATCATTCGTATTTGCTTTAAATCATTCGGCACATACATCAGCGAAGAAGACATTTATATATGTTTCATATATCTCTTCTATCCAAACCGTCATATATCTCTTCTATCCAAACCTATCCAATATTACTATCCATCTGAGAGTACTTGACGTACTTCTGATAAAACATTATATAATAAAAATATATGTTAATACATATATTTTTGTGCTTAATCACATTTTTTTATAATTTTTTATAAGTGTCATAAATATTATTATAATTATACAGCAACTTATATCTGCTATGTCAGAAGAGCAATTTGAAGAAAATAAGAATCTTATAATATATGTAGATATATATGATTGTGAAACATTAAATGAATGGTGTAATTCTTAATGGAAGTAGATTGTAAACCAACTATATGATTTTGATCGACCAAATACTGAAAATTTTTGTATAAGTATGATAACAAAGGCATAATTCATTACTTTTTATAAGATAATCACTTTTAAGTTAAATATATCATTTAAAAAAAAAAGGTTTTATCGAAATAAAATAAATAAAAAATACGGAATATAATTTTTTATGACTTTTAACTTTTAACTTTTAATTTCCGAAAAAAATGACTTTAATGATTAAAAAATTAATTACATTTTTAATATATAATATCCGTTAGAAAAATATACTGAGTAAAGAGCGACGTAAATTATCGATACATGTGATATCCTCGGCAACATCAATGGAAAGCAATATACGCGGAATAAATACCAAATGTTTGATCGATGAAAAAATTCAGAAAATCGATAATATTGTGTTATTTAAAAATAATCAATCTTTATATCCTCTATTAAATGCGTTAGAAAGTGACTTCCCTTAAAGAACATATCTGTCCAAGGAGATTATGAGTATATAAGGAGAGTATGAGAAAAAATAAGGTAACACTAAATTAAATATGTAGATTTATATATATATGTATATGTATGCATATTGCATTTTTCCTTTGCGACTTTCAATTACTTTTACTCGAACTTTATATAATGTCTGTATTGTAATTTTTAAATGTTTTTATATGTTAAAAGAAGCTTTAAAACTTTAAAGTATGATGGACGAAAAACTCTGCAATTTTTAATATTCCTGATATAGTAAAGAAATGTATTTAATAAAATAAAAGAAAATAAAAGCCACATTGTGTGCTTTGTTTGTATAAAAGGAGGTAATAACTGTTTCTTTGTCGATTCATACTAAATTTAAGTTGTGTAGATTGTGTTTCAATATTGTGAAATGGAAATTAAAGTCAATTAGCGTCAATCTGTCATTTATTCATCGGACAATGTTCTCGTCGTTAGGAACGCAAGATTATTCATATAGAGATTTTGTATTAGCATTTGCATTGTTCTTTCACGCTATACACAGCGACGTATCGCAGCAGGTATCGCCAAATTCTCGCTTTCGCTTAATCCTACAAGGTTTCAACAGTCCCGGTCCGGCTTTCGTCGCTTTCGACAGTCGCATTTACACTCCGTATTAACGTGTTATCTATACATAAGGATATCCTTAAACGCATTGTACAGTGTCGTAATCTTTATTCTACGTTTTGAGCATACCGCGCGCGGCTGGCTTGTCTCCTCCGTCGATTATCATTATTATTATTATTATTATTAATTTACTTACATGACACCTCGCCTCGCGCACGTCACTTACACAACGGCGGTAACATTACGTATCTATCTCATGTAAAACGGTTTTGCGCGGATCGATCTATCGACGGTCAATCCGTATGGCAATGTATGCGAGCGCGTGTTTTCCTTTAATCTTCCCTCTAGCAACGCGTATGCGTAACGCCGACATTGACACATTGGTCGATGACGATCTATGTGGTCACGTCTCGCGTCACTTCTCGCGTTTCAACTCACGTCGATCTCCGAAAAAAAGTTCCAGCGTTTTCTCCAGTTGGTCTTTTCTTATTCTTTTCTACTTCTCTTGGCTTCACGTCCGGCTCTCACGTATCGTTAGAGCGAAAGCGAACGGTGGAGGGGACGGGGGGAGGGAGTCGCGCGGATCACGGGGAAGGGAAGGGACCACCCTCGGCTTTTATTCCTGAGGAATAAAATACGAGCAGTCGGTGCGTGAGGTCAAGCCGTACTTTTTTATTTGAGAATCAGTGCAGAATTCGGGAGAGGAACGACGACAATCGACATTTCTCGCAGCCTCTTTCACACTCACCCGTTACTCTCTCCTCTCCTTCTTCTTCTTTTTATTCGTGTGTCTCTTTTGATTCGCACGCCATGTATTACGTTTATAAATCACTCTTGGCACGCGTGTGTATACAATAGTGTCTTATGTACATGTGAGTATAATAATTATATAAACAAGAGCATATCGCGGGGCATGTGTCGCGCGGCCAGCAGCTTGACAAACAATTTTTCGCGACAAATGATTAAAGATTATACATACTACATCCGACGGAAATCAAGGAGGAAATCCAACATGACACTCCTCACGTGACGAGAAACCCATATACGTATATATGTATATTATATGCATGCCAAAAACAACGCGCGAGTCGACATTCGCAGAAAGTAGGAACAGAGATGAATGTTCTGGGGACAGACTACCAGTTGCCCGTGTAACCTAGTTCAATTCCTTTGTATTTAGTTCATTAATGAATTAGTTAATATTACAATTTATTAACAGTTCGCACTATCCATTAGTTTAACGTTCAATGTCAATTTATATAGCATTTTCTTTCACCTTTAGCAGATTCTCCTGCGTTTCGTATGTTACAATATTGTTTCCGCTATTAATATATATATATGTATATATATGTGTATATGTTTTATATATATGTATATATACATATATATGTATATGTAATATGTATAATATGTATATGTATATGTATAATGCATTATCTCTATATATATATATATATATATATATACGCCTATATTTATATGTATATATTTATATTCGTATGTTCAAAGTATATGTGTATGTATACATACATCACACACACGGCGCACGGCTATACACACTATCGATAATAATGCACCGCCCGAAACGAGGTCGCTTAAGTGCATAACGAGTGTTCCCCGCGACCACTCCGCGTCGTTTAAACGTCGGAAGTAACGTCGCGAGTCCCAGGCCACGTGCTTCGCCGCCGCGTTTTCCGCCGCTTATTGCTGTCGCCGTCACGCACGATGCTCGCGGCCGCAAAGACATACATATCTCTTCCTCGAAAAAGCGACGCCACGTCGAATATGGTCGTGACGAGGCGCGTGTCATATAAAAAAGTAAAAACAGATCGCGCGGGCGCTCCGGGTCTCCCGCCGGCGTGATTTCGCCTGTAATTAACGGGCGCACCGCAATTAGCGGACCGGTCACCACAGTTGATCGCTGATTCGCGCGTTGTCGAGCGAAAGATCGCGCGGGGGCCGTTGGGCACCCTGGATCCCTCGATCAGGGGGGGGGGCGATCGTATTTCAAGCACGCGCATCGCCGCTTCATCTTCGCCGTCGAGTCGAAATTGGCCGCGAGCGGATTAGACGTCGATTGGCAATTTCCAGACTAAGCCCCGTCATTTCCGGCTCGCCTTCGTTCGTCGAGGGAGGGAGGGGGGGGACACGAGTGCCGCTGCTACTAATCGGCCTCAATTAGCCACGAATGAAGACATGTTAAGCTTCGCCATGCAATACGAAACCGATAGCGTATCATGCGCGGATCTTTTATCTAATGCCGTTCGCTCGGGAGACGCGAGACGCGTAAGAATGACGGCTGCGGAAAAATTACTTGTAAAAGATGATTGCGAGGGTGCTTCCTACGGCAAAAAGATTCGATGCCAATCTCGTCTGACACGAACAGATAATTTGGCATGGGATGGATTACGGAAACTGATTCGCGTAATTTAGACAATTGGATTATCTCGGCCGTAAAACGAAGCCAATTATCTGGTTCGTATATTATTCTGATGTCTGTCCAAGTCGATCGTCTATTAAGCTAACATTGCACCGTCTGTCTCTACGTTCGCAAATCAAAGCTTGGAAATCACTTTGAAAGTCGAAAATAACATGCGTTTGATATAGCAAAGTGATAATTTTCTAAATTATGCGTATCAACACTGAAAAAAAATTCCGGTTAAAAACGAACGAATTAGAAAATCTTGTAGGATTGCTCAAATATTCTGGTTATTATAATAGAACTCAATACTTTATAACTTATGATAACCAGAATTTCTATTATAATAATCAAAATATTTAATCAATCCTGCAAGATTTTCGTCCGTTTTTAATTTGTTTTCAGTGAAGAAGCGTTACATTTTCGTAATATTTTGTATTTTAAGTAAAATAATATTTCACCACTTTTTGAGGAAGAAAAGACAGTTTAATATAAAATAGAAAATTGAAAGCAAAAGCAAATAACTGTACGTTTCTGAAATTTTTGTTTACTATGCGCGTAGTAGAGAAATGTCCAACAATAAACAACATAAAGAGATATACAGCATTATACAAATTATGCTTATCGCTGTTTCGTGTCACTTTTGGCGAAGCGAATCGTCGATGGCCTGGGCTCACGTCGCCGCTTCCGTCGACGTCCTCAAGGGGTTTCGCATTCGGCAATTACTAATAATCGATTCTTATCACAGAAGTTATTTACAAGATTTTTCATGTTTCAATGCGCCCGCACGCGTTTACGCAGCGGCGGGCGAGACGAGCTTCGTACCGATGAAGGTGCATACACTTACCCGATATACGTATCCTTCTTATTCGTCCGTGTTTTTTTTTTTTAATCGCGGCGAAGGTAATCGAGAAATCTAGCCGTTCTATCGGAAAGAGAACCGCGCGTGCGAAAAATCGGCGTTGCGTTTAATCCTCTCAGTCCCCGTCAGAATTAAAAACTCGGACAATTATGCTATGAGGAGAATCTGTTTCATGCTTCGTAATAAAGTGCGTGAATAAAAATGCAAAATGCATTCGCGCAATTGTAGTAGCCAACTGACTTATTTATTCAGTTTCCCTATTTTTTTTATTAATTTTCATATTTATAAATTTTTATATATTTTTATACTTGTGAAAAACATGATAGACGTATTCGTCAACTTCTACTCTACAACTTTCCCCTGTCTAATGGACCTTTTATACTGTCACCTTTAAGTAGTATTACAATGGGGCGTCGCGTAATCTAGTTTTTGCAAAATCGGAAAATTATTTGAGACTGAGAGGATTAAACGTGCAGACGTGGTAAAGTTTTCCAAACGAATCGCGACAGGCTGAAAGAGAATTTGCGCGCGAAGGTAACCGTGTCTCTCCCTGGTCGACCTTGTAAGTGTTTCAACTTATTACGCAATATCAAGTAACCGACAAATTTCATACGAGTAAGCGCCACCACGCGCGCGTCGCCTCGTGCGATTGTTGTTTAGATTAAGGATGCAACAGCAACGATTTAACCGAATTCTACTCGTTTGTCCCCGATCGAAAAAGGCCGATAAAGAAAGAATGTTTCCCGCGAGTTGAATCCTCATCCCGGCACGACGAAAGGATGCTGCGGTTCCCGTCGCCGTAAAAATCCCGGCTCTCATACGTACCTTCGGTCCAGTATTAATTCGGACAGCCCGCAGAATCGATACGTCGTCGCCAAAAAAAAAAAAGTGTCGGCTCGCGCTGCACGATTAAACGCGGACGCGTTATTGTAACAATTTGCCTACGGTGAGCCCTTAAAGTCCGACCGACGAATTCGGGATATGTCGTGATATCGCTTGAGCTCCGTCCGTCTGTTTTTACCGCGCAATTACGTTTACCACAATTCGAATATTAAAAACGCAAATCGAGATCGCTTAACTTACGGCTAAAAATCGTGCGCGATCCCTCGCGCGGTCGCGCGCTCCACACCGGGTGGAGCGTGTTAGAAGTTAGCAATAATAGTAACAATAGTAGCAGCGGTAGGTAGGTAATAGTAAGTGTAGCTTCTCTCTAGCGGTAGTAGTAATAGTAGTAGTATAGTTAGTAACGACATTAGTAATTAATAATAGTAGTAGTAATGATAACCATAATAATAATATTGAGTAGCGCTAGTAGTGATAAATAGTAACGGTAATCATATTTTAATAGTAATAGTCCTGCGGTGTGATAATAGCACTAACGATGATCGTCGCTTCTTTCGGCGTAAACAATAGTAATAATATAACCACGTGACTTTTCACTAACCAAACGATTACCGTACATCGAGTTTCTAAAGCTTAATTTGCTTAACGTTTACACAGATTCGTTCTCCCCCCCCCTCCTTCCTCTTCTTCTTTTCTTACAATATAGAACATTTTTCGCTTGCCGTGCTCGTAATTTTACATTTTTTGCGCTGCTTTAATGCTCCCATTAATTACGTACGATGGTTCGATCGCAGAGCGATCCTCTGCGTAATGCGTTTTAGTCCCTTAAATGTACAAACACCATGTAAAATTTTCTTATCGCTGTAATACTCGCTAGATTCGTTTTAATGAGCATTTTGGAATTAACAATGCACTACTCTCCCGCCGCCTCCGCCATCGTATATATAAAAAAATCTCCGGTGAGACGGCAACGGAAGATACACGTGTACGTCTATGTGGCAGGACACGGCCCGTATCTTCGTCACGCGTTTAGCGTGCGGCTGAAGCGTCGCACGCCCGATTCCGCCATTCGATTTGTTTAACGCTTTGAACGATCGGCGTGATCCCGGAAGAATCGAACGGACGGCGCTCGACGCCGCGAAGAAACGCGTCCCGGCGACACGGGGTCGCGTGTGTATCTTCCCTTCCCTGGTATTACTATTGTAGCAAATGTCGTTTCTCGCGAGTATGTCACTCGAGACCACAGATTGCGCCTCGTCCCCAGACTCCGAGTCCTCTACGCGACGGTTTCGCTCCGGCGCGGCGCGGCGTCCGATTTCACGACGGCGTCGCGACGCGCCCTCGGACTCCCACTTTCCCTCGCCTCTTCGCGTGTTTCCTTTTATCCGACGGACCGGCCACCAAACTGACCAACGCCGCGTTCTACTCGTATACTTAACGATTATCGTGGCGCGCGCATGTTGAGAAAATTATACTAGAACGGAGGACGCTCTGGGTGAATCTTCCGTCGATCGACCGCGCCGCCTCGAAATCGTCGGTGACCCCCGTACGATGTCGATCGTTCCAGCGATTCTGTGAAGCCTGTATCAGATTACGGATTGAGATTGAGATTGGATTGGAATTTGACCAATCGGAACAATGTTTACGGAATTAATTTATATTAGTTTTGTTCCGATTGGTCAAATTTCAATCTAATTCCAATTTCAATCTATAGTTTGATACGGGCTTAAGGCCCGTTTACACCGCAGATTCCTTCTTTTTTTAACGAATGTCGCATCGGCCCGCTCGAATTGATAAAGTTGATCTACATATTTAGAAAAATTGCGGAAAATTTCAGAAGGAGATTGCTTAAAAGAATGCGAAACCGTCGACGCTTGGCTTAACAGAGCTCGTTTAAACGGATCGACCAAGTCGACTGAGCAAATTACTATAATTATTTATTGAATCAATGATTACAAATTAGTTGATTCAACGCTTCAGTGATTACGAACGCAACTCGAATTATTATAAATTTTACAATCGCTTCTCACTATATTGAGTCGAAGCGCTGCTCATACTTCTGCATCGTGTTTTTTTTAGCGATATTTTAATTAAATGCTACACACATCACGAATGTATATTGAGTACCGCGACATCTGATGTTTTATTCTAACTGACTCTTACTTCTTATGCCTATAGCAATGCAGTTGTGATTTTAGAATAACGTTTGCGACGAGTTTAGTTTACGCTAACAACATTCCTAACGGCATTCCCGTATCGAGAAATCGCGTGGTGTAAACGGCCCTTCAGTCCCTCGTCCCTGCGTGCTCGCGAGATACTACTCGCATTTCGTTGTGCTCGAAATTGTTCCTCGCGTACGTCGCGCGATTGTTCCTCATTCCGTTGCCCGTCGCGTGCGTCCCGAGGATCACACAATAGTATCACAATTTCTTCTCCGTCCGTGTGCGTTTGTCGTGTTCCGCCGGGCGCCGCAGACCTACACGTTCCCGCGAAATGATTGTCGGCAATGATCGATAATCATCTGAAACCGTCCTCGGGGGGAAAACAAATTCGCAAATGATTTTCGGTTTGATTTTGATTTGCTCGCTGGACTCTTGCCGCGCCGTTGGATCGCCGATCGCGGTCGGTGCGCGATTTACGTGATCGTCCGTGAGTTTCTGAAACGATCGACGATCCCGATCGGTACACGATCGACTAATCGTCGACAGTCCAATTTGCGTGTCCGCTTGATGAATGCACTGTCGCTGCCTAGCACGTCTAAGCAGTTCATCAGTGGGTATGTGTGTACGTGTGCATGCGTGTGTCTCGGCGTGTATGTGTACGTGCGTCCTGTGACACTGTTCACTCGTGTAGCAGACAGATCGACTGTAGGATGTATTTCAAGTCCCACGCCACGCGAACGTTTACTCGTTTATGTTTACTTATTTATCTGTGAATATTTAGTCGGAACACTACAACGTTATTCATCACTGTTGCGTCGTTTGAACGATTACATATCACTCTGTCATTCCGTACGCTTCGTTCGAGGTTCATTAAATGAGGCAGGGAGAGCGGGCTGGGAACGGGGATGTTTCGTCAAGACCTTCGACGACTGTAATTTAACGTTACGCTTACAAAATGTAGGAATTTTTGGTACACGCGCGTTATACCGCGTTAACTTCACAGCACGCATCTATTATCAACTACGGCAGCGTAATATTAAAGAAGAAAAATTATACTCCTCGGGGAAACAAAAATTAATTATTCATTTAATAATTATTTAATTACTTGTTCATTATTACAAGACTTTCCTGAATTAATATTAACCATTTATTTGCTCGTTACGGCAGTAAACGGGTCTTGCAATATTTATTTATTTCACGTCTATATATCACGGAACTAATTTTCTTCAGAGATTAGTGCCATTAATCTTAATCTGTGCAATAGGACATAAGCCTCTTGCAGATAGTAACTACCATAATGATAAAACACGAATACAGTTTGGAGAGAGTTTTCTCTAAATAATATGAGATCGTCGGAAGGTGCTCGTGTATACTGCCGACGAAATAAACAGCAAATAAATAGAAAAACCAATTGCGATAATCCGGGGAAATTCGTTTGCATAAATGAAACACCGGTGCGTAAATCCCACATGTGATACGCAGTAACGAGCGGATCCGCGAATCGGTTCGATAATTAGTCGCGCGCGATTAAAAGGTAACGATTCGCCCGACGGTGAGTTTACGTTAATGAGGCCTTCGGAGGATTTCCGATATCCGCCTCAAGGATTAATTGTTTGATCAGTTCGCTGGAGGTTACGAGGTTTCTTTTATACCGCCAGCGATAGCAACGATCGTGGATAATCGACTGCAGCGTATCACATGCCCTGACATGCGATCAATAGCGAATTAAAACTTGTTAGTTCTTCTTTCGTTTATCTTTCTTCTCGAGTGAAATTTAAGAAAGAGAATAAGAAAAAAAAGAAATAGTGCACAAATATAAATTTTATATGCGCAACGTAATTAATTCGCGAAAATTTTTTAGTTTAGGAATAATATAATTACACACAAAAAAATATATATGAGTAAATATACTTGTTCTAAGTGTTTGGTAAGTTATTAGATCCGGAAATTTATTATAAAGTCATCATAAGCATCACATTTACTTGAAATGTTACTTAAAAATATTGCAGACTTGTGATGAGTATACATGATACACCCAAAATAAATAATACATATTGATACACGTATTGATATGGATCGTGAAATCCTCTAAATCTTAGATGATTTTACTCTTATATTGATTTTACTCAAAAGAATTTCTCTGAAATCAAGAGAAAAATGGTATAAACAAGAGTATTTAAGAGAGAAACAAATATTTTTCACTTTGTTGAAAGAGTAATATGTTTGCTGTAAAACAATAAGCTTAGAATATGAGATTATAGGAAAAATCACTTTGAACGTAAAATACTTTTTTTGAGTGTATCTTAAATTATTATTAAGAAAACTATTTCTTAAACAAAATAAAATAAATAATTGCTCTTTTTCGTCTGTAAAATGATATTTTTCTGTGTGTATAGAAATTACATTACATACGTGATTATAAAATCTTTACCCAGATAGCACAAATCTTCCAAAAATATCTCAAGAATATTCTGAGAACGTCTCTATGTTCTAGAAATGTCCATAGGACATGTTTTAGAGATCTTGTGCTATCTGGGTAAAGTGTTATCGAAATCAAACGTCCAGACCTTTGATTTTATTCCTTCACCGACGAACCGTACAAAATGCCGTTCGGCAAGAAGTCCAAGTAACGACTGTTGGAGAACGCGACACATTTCGAGAGAAGCTCCGGCCACCTTAAGTCACAGTCGTCGAGAGGTTTGACAGCGCGAAGTCGAGCAACGAGACTATGCGATCCGACCGAGATATAAATCGTCGTCGCGGTAGGCATGGCCCCCATGTAATGTACGTTGATCGCTCTCGCAGCGCTCGATCACGATCCACGACGGATTCACCGAGGTCCTCGAGGACTCGAGTACGTGTGACTCTGTACGGAAGGCAGGGGTGGTCCAACTTGGCAGTTTTTTCTTGTTTTTTTTTCCTATTTCCCTTTTCCGCGGTTTGCTCACCCTCGTCTCGCGGTTTTCGCCTCCCTGTCTCCGCGTATGTGCGTGTTCGTTCGCTCGTTGCGTGCTCGTGCGGCTCGTACGATCCGGACGAATGAGCGGCCGATCGATCGATCGACCCTCCTCCGCCGATCGGCTAAATAAGCGACGCGTCGATCGCTCTCTTGTGCGCTTGTATCTCTCGTGTGTACACACAAACACACACACACACACACACACACAAACGCGCGCGCGCACGCACACACGTACGCACATACAGAGGCGTGCACACCCAACACACAAACACACATGCACACCGTGGTGATACGCGATGTGAAAATATCGGTGGGGCTGGAAATGGAGATTGCTTGTGGTTTTGCGTATATACGTCAGCTTTCGATAATACGTGATAATAAGAGGATTTTTGTGACGGGAGGTGGGAAGGAGGGAGAAACGTAGAAAAATATATCGAGCGGGTGGAGGGTCGATCGCGCGATCGTTGACGACGCGAGTTTCGTCCGCGCCTCGCCGGGCCCGTCCTCTCCATTGGAGGGATGCGCCGCTGAATCGCGTCCGTTACCCGCGGATCGTGCATTCGTGGGAAAAGGAGAAAATTCGTCGAAAGAAACGGCGACGACGGTCACCCTTGTCACGGGCTCTCTTGCCATTTGGTCGCGGTACCGCGCGCGCGTTCACCCTGTCGATCGTCCAGGCCGCACTTTTACTTTCCTACCGTTTTTGTAATGGTTGAACACCCCTGACTCGAGTTTCTATTTGGCAGTTTTTATATATATATTTTTTTTCAAGTCCGTCTCGGCTCCCTACGAGAGACCCTCAACAGATCGCAGCATTAATTACGACTCGGTCGTAGCGCGCGTGCGTGCGTGCGTGCGTGCGTACGTGCATGCGCGCGCGCGCAAAGCGACTAACAGTAATTATCGTTAATTATTATTCTCATTATTAATAAGAAATATTATCGTTATTGTTACTATTATCGAAAGGCCGCAACAACGCTCTTCCGAGGACTGCGCGATCTCTTTTGTCTCGTGACGCCGTCGACTTGTCGCGCGTCCCTCCGTCGCGAGGTCTCACCGGCCGTTGAGCGAGAAATCAACCCCGATCGCCGAACAGCAGTGATCGCGGCGATCGCCGGTCGACGATCACGATCGATAGGAGCTCGCGAATTACGCAATTAGATCCACTAGACAGCGCGTGCTCTCTCTCTCTCTCTCTCTCTCTCTCTCTCTCTATCTCTATCTCTCTCTTACCTTCGTTTTCTACGAACTTTAGAGGCGTCCTCTAAAATCTCCGTTTCAGCTCTCGTCGCGCGTCGACTACCTACCGATTCCGCACTAGAAACGTTAATTAAGTCACTTAAACGAAATAACGCAGCCGTAACGGAGCGTGACGTCGGCGATCGGATCCTCGTTCCCCGTTTTCCTCCTCGTGTCCTTCTCTTCCGAAATTCCGGAGACGCGTTTCCCAGGCGCTTGTCCTCCGTTGAAACGCTACGACGGCGTTCGCCGTTGCTGCCGCTGACGGAAGCGGATCTTCCTCAGCCCGTGGCTTTTCCTGTGAACGTCGTCGGTGGTCTCACTCTTTCTCCATCTCTCTCTCTCTCTCTCTCTCGTTCGCCTCCCTTCGCGCATTCAAGCACGTCGCGATAAGGAACCGGGCGCACGAACCGCACGATGATGATTCCCAGCTGCGAGGAATCCGAGAACGCGAGAACGCGTTCCCTTGTTCCCTTGGGAGGGGTGAGACACGCGGAAAGGCGCGAAAGGGTCTAACAAGTCCGTCTCTCCTTTTTTTTCTTCTCTCGCGTTTTCCCCGCTTTCATCTCGACGTGCTCCGTAGCCACCTCCTCGAATCGTGTCGGACGTCGTTTCCTGCGAGGGGCAAAGAAGAAGGCGCGAGTATAACGCGACATGTCTGACTATTGACTTCTCAGGGATTGACACTGGAGTGGGGACGAGAAGAGGGGGGGGTTCTCAGATGTACCGACTGATCGATTTTGGTGAGCTTACTTTGCCATTAAGCCCAGCCGGGCTTTTAGTTCCAGCAATTCTAAAGCTTCAAGTATGAACTTTCATTGAGAGATCTCTCTAATATATTCAGATAACTTTAAAATTTCAACTTGCGAACGCCAGTGCAGTTAAGCTTGAGAAGATTAAGAGAAATACTGGAGAGTAATCAGGCCGGAAATTTTCTGGATCGGCAAAAAAGCGAGGGAAATACAGAAATTAATTTAACTTATCCGGAATTTCGTTCGGAGCGTTTATATAAAAAATATAAGAAGGCGGATGAGCAAGGAGTCGTTAACATTTTATCTTTCTCCATTGTAATTATGTAATTAAAACAATGAATATTTCTGTACGTGGATTGTTATTTCATGAATATTAAAATACTTCTCGCAATTTAATAGACAGTTACATAAGCGTGATAAGAGTAAATAATCTTTGTACACTAATCACATTTGGCTCGAAGCTATCACACTATTTAAAGGCAATTTTCGATAATGAAGCAACAAGCGTTCGAATACTTGAAATCATGTAATCGAATGGTTGTATATCCGGGTTAATGCATAAATAATTGCGCTCCGGAGTGTGCTCCGGAGGCACCGACCGGCAATTAGCGCGACGAAATTGCGAGATAGAGACATTCGCGTTGACGCGATTGGATATTTTCAGCGCGTGCGACGGCCAATGAGCCGAGCTTGTTACACGGTGCTTGTTAACATTTCCACGCAGTATTAACTGCGTTATGGTCATCTGCTCCGCGTCATTCGCACGTAATGATCACGGCCTAGCCGGTATCCGTGCGGTGCGAAATTTACATGCCGATTTCGGCTTTTCGGAGCAAATAATCTGACGCGTGCGCGATTAAGTGAAATCGCGATTAAGTGATCTCGACGAAGTATGCTACGGACATGGTAATTTCGGCAGGAAAGGCTATACATAAAAAGGGATAATTATATGTGATAAAGTATATATAATTACATTACATTCTTACCGAATATTCCAGGAGGCGCTATCCCTGGCATGTTTTGTGTATTTTTTCGGTTCGACCGGGGCAGTCTATTACTGGACGATTATGTGTGGCGCACGACACAATATCACCACCGTAGCCAAAACCGTGAATAACGTGAAGATGAACAGACAAAGCCTTGATTTTGCAACAGAGAAATTTGAATATTAGTTCCACAGGTCAAACGTTTCAGTAACTTAGATTAAAGAAATAGTAAAGAGATAAAATTGTAAAATCTCTATTGTGAAAAAGTCCATTGTATGTGTATAAAGAATAAATATTCAAAATTAGAAATGAAAGATATTAAAGTGTGTATGTGTGTAAAAGAAGTATCAAAAGGTAAGGTCCACTAACTAGAAGATGAAAAAAGTGCTTGAATGAAATATATGATATAAATTTTTTTAGCATTGACTATGGTTTTGATAAATATAGCGCTTTATACGAGCGCTTAATACAATAAAATAATGTTGAAACTCGTTAATATTATGAAAAATACTTAATGAAAAAATACGTTATTAAAATGTTTTGAAAAGCTCTCGAATTACAAGAATATGCTATAAAAAATAGAAGTTTCTATTAGAAAAATTCAAGATAATCTTTACGTGATCTTGACAATTCTATTCAAAGTTGTACTAATTTTGTTATGTATCACGCTATTTAAAACTCTACGAATTTTGAGTAGAATATTTTTTTCGAAATATTAAAAGTTTTCAATATTTTTTGTATACCCACATAAATGCTTATTAAATTATAACGAATACAAAAAAAATTTATATAGGGTAAGGTGGTACAATTTCAAACACTAAATATATTTTTATTTTATGAACATAATAAACATAAGAAATTTATTCAAACATTTCAAATTTATTGTAATTAGAAAATTGGCAATCAAGTTGATTTATAAAATATACAAAGTACAAACAGTTATTAAACTGATCATAGTTATGAATTTTTTATTTTTACAAAATTGTTCGAAATTGTATCGCAGTAGGTACAATTCTGAATATAAGAAGAAAAAAAATTCCATTTAGATATAAAAAATTTGCTTTCCGTTTTACATCATGGTATCTAAATTTTAAATAAAAAAGGAAAATGATTCATTCACAATGTTTATTAATAATTGTTTGAAATTATTATTGCTTCTTCAGAATTGTATCTAATGACTGTTTGAAACTGTACTTTCCACTATTCTTAAGAAACTACTATGTAGTACTAATTTTGCTTATAAATGATACATGTTGTACAAAAATCATGTGTATCAAAGATTATAGAATCGGATAACAATCAAGTCTCAAAAATATAATGCAGTAATACAACGATAAACTATTTTGTAATATGACATTTTTGAAAGATGAAGTACTTACCTTCGCTTAGAAAGTAATTTGTGATAGATACAAACAGCTTACAATATGATTTTTACAGAAAGAGAACAAAAGAAGGAAAATATCAACATTACATAATTAAAAGTGTTGCCAGCATTTGAAACTTGCAGACTGGTAAAATCTTATTTTGTTCAAAATTGTATCACCTTATCCACATTACGTATTCTACTCAAGCTCTTCTTTCATTTCATAGTTGGTTGACCTTACCTTTTAACATATTCTGTACGTTACGCTTTAACATCTTTTATTTCTCACATTTTTAATCTACATATCTAAATATCGATGAAAACACATAAACACACATAA
Source organism: Tetramorium parvispinum (assembly GCA_011638315.1). Taxonomy (NCBI): domain Eukaryota; kingdom Metazoa; phylum Arthropoda; class Insecta; order Hymenoptera; family Formicidae; genus Tetramorium; species Tetramorium parvispinum. The sequence goes on along the minus strand of VBVR01003148.1, from coordinate 1,482 downwards.
TATATAATCAAAATAGAATGTGTTAATATGTGATAATATTCAACAAATAAATTTCCTATAATTCGGATTATCGGACAAACAAGTTTCTCATTAATTAAACTGATAAGTGAAATCCAAATAAATGGTAATATTGAAGTCCAAGTAAAGGAAATTTTGAATGAAACGGGTAAGTTCGAAACAATCACGTAATGGATTCGCCCAACGGGCTGGCAGATTGGCACATAAATGACGGACGAGTTTTTCTCATGCGAGGAACAAGGATTTGAACCTCGAGTTCCGTTGAAAAAGCTACCTCTTTGTCCGTGATTTTTCGCGAGAGCGAGATATCGGGCGCCGTGCGACCGAACCCACATGAAAGATTTAAAACATCCCACCTGTCGACCACCATGGCGGCGAACTTCCAGTCGCTAATGACCTCGTCATCCTCGTCCGCCTTTTTCATCCGGCTCGTGATGAACTGCAATTCCTTGAGGATCGTGTGAAGTTCCCTCTGCATGCCGCTAAGAGGCAATGACGCCGAAGTCTCTTCGACCGTCGCCGGTCTGGACGACAGCGGTGTACCGTATGCCGACCTGCTGTAAAAGTTCATATAAATTATAACTCTCGTAATAAAGTATCACACATTCTCTTTCAAGCTCAGACATTTACTTGGATCATCGGAGAACTCATGAAATTCCGGTTTTTCAATGCATTATATAATAATAATTATTGTAATTTTTAAATAGTTTATCTTGATACATAAAATAATGCAAAATTCGCGCAAATGCGATAAACGAAGAAACGTCTTGCGTTCGGTACGAGATGATTAAATTATTATGACAATTTACATTTTGGATTATTTACGTAAATTTTTCTTTTCGACGAGATATTAATTGTGAATTATATTATATCATATATATTTATATTTATATTTTTGAGGATTTTTATGTAGGGGAGAGTTGCTGAATGCGTACCGGTTTCCTAAATCGTATCTCATCAATATTTTATAGTTTTATTTGATATAAGAAACATTTATTAATCAAAATATGAAGTAAATGAGAACGGAGTAATATAGACGGAAAATTAACGTGTTATATCTTATTTTATGCTTGCTATTAGCATTGTAAAAAATCAGGCACAAGTACATCTGATGTAAATTTTTTATTTTCTTTATATAGCTGATAATAATGTAATCATGCCATTTTCATTGAAATTTTATATTTTTCTGAAGGAAGGTTTATTTAAAAATATCTTATATTCATAGTATATACATATTTATAATTATTGTAAAAATTACATTGATATTTTTATATAATCTATCTCGCTTCGTAAATCGTATCACTACAATAATATGTTAATATAAAACTAAAAATTTGTAATAATAAAACTAATTAATATAAATAAAAATATGTATATTAATTGCAAAAATAAATTCAAGCAAGTTTCATTTCGTTGTCCTATCCTTTTCATTGTTTATTTATTTTTACTATTATTTATGAATTT
>VBVR01003147.1:0-18830 GCA_011638315.1 Tetramorium parvispinum | reverse complement strand
AAGTGTCGTGATGGTGATAGTAGTGGTAGTGGTGGTGGTGGTGGTGGTGGTGGTGCAAGGGTGGCGATGCTATGCAGGGGTGTATCTTCCCCTCGTGCAAAAACGAGGAGAAACCGAGGGTGGCGCGGCGGCACGAACGTAGGGAGGAAAGCGATAGGGCGATAGCAGCACGCGGAGCGCGAGAGGAGAGAGAGACGAAAGGGATGGGCGAGAGAGAAGGGTGAAAAGGGAAACGGGAGTCGCACATGCGCTTGCGTTCGGCATCGACCCGATGTCTAGGCAACACCTGGTAGCGCCCCACGTGCCACGTTAGGGTGGCACCAGCGTCACTCCGCACAGGCCGCCGCGCGCGCGATCCATGCCCCCGGTATCGAATATCCCACTGGCCTTCCCTTCCCCTCGCCCTTTCCGTCGGGGCATCTCGTCTACTGACCCACGCCAACGGAGGAGAGACGAGATAGACGTCTTTCGTTCCTCGCTGAATTCTGCGCCCGATGCACGCGCCGCGGATGCCCGGCGCCGCGACGAGGGAATTCCTTTTTCGGGGTGGGGCGCGCGCGCGGCTGGAATTTCGATACTCGAGCTCGCGCGCGCGGCTAGGTCCATCGCTGCGCAAACGATTCGGGGGAAGGGGAGGAACTCCCGTATGCCCCGTGTAATGCTGATATTACATGCATCGCGAAATGCGATTCCGCTGAGCGCGTCGAAAGCAGACGATGGGACGAAAAATTTTTTAAACGCTGCGAAACATTCTCCGTCTCGTGCCCCTTACGCGATAGTGCAGCGTGGTTGATAAATTAGCTGTACAAACGTAATGTCGAATTCAGATTGGCCGCCTTCGTACGAGACGGTTGCAAGTTGATGCGAGAGACAAAGATTTGGTTTGAGCTTGAGAGGGAGAGAAGAGAGACGAGGAATGCGGCGCGCTCTTGTTTCCTGAAGGATAAAAATACAGTTGCTGCCGTATACGATTCGTACCGCGATCTATCCTTTTTCTCCATCATCCCTTCCTCTAGAAATTAGTTTCTCTGCATCCCCACCTCCCGACCCTGCTCTGTCGACACAGTTAAAGCAAGGAGAGAGAAACCTCGATATTTGAACTCGATAAAGAGAATTGGGAATTTCTCCCGCGAATAATATTTGCTAATTGGAACTTTCGTAGAGAAATAGAAGGATGTTATACAGGGTGACCTAGAATCCTCGTTTGTGCTCCACATGGTGAGGCCTTTCGACTCGTTCGATCTCGTTTTTCCGCCTCAAATCCAAGGATAGAAAGATCTCAATTTGGAGAATATTACCCGATTACTTTAAATTAAAACGATTAGCTGAAACAAAAGTAGCAAATTGATTTTGATTTAATTATATTAATATAAATATTGAAGATATTGTATAAAGTAATAAAGTCAGTTTTTTTTGCAAGTTATTTGAAAAAAAATTTAAATAAGATATCTAAAATCTGAAAAATATTTGTTTAATCTCTTTATTAACGTTATAAATATTATTGAATAAAATTTTTGTTTCTACATATAAAATTTATTTTGTTATGATCACTATGTATTCTTCCTGCTATACATATATGTACATCATAAATAACATTATACCGATTATATTATTATGATTTAATATCATTTCGGCTTAGAGTGTAATTTTAACTTTGTAAGGTCTGTTAATCTTTATCTTGAAAGTGTGGCAACAGAAAATTAAGCGCCACAATTCGAACTTTTCTATTAAGACAAAGAATTCTTTCCGCCTTGTGAAATTACGTGCGATCCTATTATCTTTTGCGTAATCTCAGCGCAACAGCATCTCTCTCTCTCTCTCTCTCTCTCTCTCTTTCGCGCTCATTCGCACATAATATTATTTCGCTAAAATTTGGCTTCGGGAGAAGCCTCAAACGGGAAAGCCAATCTATTATCAAACGATGCGCCCACAAAGAGCAGATAAGCCTTTACGTAGCTTTGCCTTTCACCCTGCGACACCGGTTACGCGAAATCGTTATTAATTAGTCCAGCTTATCGTAAAGTATCGGGGCCACGCTGAGGTGCTTGAATTATTTCCACGAACGCGAGCGAGCTCAGTCACGTAGAGTATTTACCCTAAACCCTTCTCCATGGTACAGTGGAGCGCATTAATGATGATCTCCCGCATTTCTCCTGCGTTATTCGCGGATCAAAGGAACGGCAGGACACGCAGCGGACGTTAACTTACTTGAAAAAAATCCAAAGTGAGCCAGCAGTGCGCGAGCAAACACGAACCAACAACTTGTTTATTTGTGTTTGTTCGCGCTCGCCGACTTGGTCTGGATTCAGCTTTAGACAGACGCCATCAATGCTGTGCACGATACAATGCCCGAAGAGGAGATACATTTACGCCAAACGAAGCGAAACTCTCCTCTCGTTATTCTCTCTCTCTCTCTCTCTCTCTCTCTCTCTTCGTCTCTCCATTGTGTCCGCTGGTAAGTTAACGTCGAGCAAGACGTATGCGTGCGACGAATAATTTACGAGGCTCCGATTTGGATCCCGATTCGGCCACTCGGCTCCACGGGGCTCCACGCGAATCGGGGTGAGATTGTGCAACTTCGGGAATGAAATCAGCCCACCCGCGACGTAAGCGATACGAATCGTGCCGACGACACGCCATTCGCTCTCTCTCTCTCTTCTCTCTCTCTCTCTCGTAATCTCTTTTGAGATATACCTGAAAGGTTGTCGATGTGGAAGCTTTGAATCGCTCCGGGCGTTATAAAGAGAGCGCCCAGTAACGAGATATAAACTTTGATATTTCGCTTCCCGTCTGTCTGTGTATGCCCCAATCGGGGCTACGCAAATATTTTGATTTCAGGCCGGCGCGACGTTCGTCGGCGGAAATTTCTCTCTGTGCGCCCAGGACGAACGCTTTCGTTCCTCATCGTCGGGAGGAGCGGCTGAATAGCAACGCGCCCCCTTTTCCAATTACGCTTACCCCTTTCAGGGTTATTGAATGGACGTATAATAAGGGGCTTGTGTATTATGTATCGAAATTTCATATCGCCGTCTTGTGCACTCATTAATTTTCATTCTGACCCTTTGCGATTATCCATTGTCGGTTTCAGACCGATCTTGTATCGTTAAGTGAAACAATATTGCCGTAGTTGTTAAATTTTCAAACTTTTTCTCTCGATTTAATATAACATAAATAATTCCATAAAAATAAATAATAAATTCTATAAATAATTCTAAGGAAAAAAAGGTAATTGCCAAACAACATTTCCCCGCCGAATTCCCCGCCGAAGCGAAACGCAATTCTACGCAAAATTGAATCAGAAACGAATTGAAACCCATGTTTTCAAACCCGATTGTTGTCACGTTGCTGTCGTATAAGTCGTTTAACTCGTATTCACAGGTAGTTGATTTCGTTGTCCGGATTTCACCGGCTTCACAGTCGCGTTCGGTTGCGCCTGCAAGAATGGGGGACTTTGAGTTTCGGTCCGTAACTTATCCCCGCGTACTTTATTTCGGAGAGAACTCTGCAAACTTTTACACGATCACATTTTTACATACGACTTTTGTAAATGGAAAATTGATGAAATCGTGAAAGAGAAGAATAAAAAAAAATCGCATAATAAACTAATCAAGCTAACATCTTCTCTGAATAGAAGGAAATAAAATCCATTCTTCAAAATTCTCAAATAATAAAAGAGAATGAATTAATTAATCAGCGGTCGATTATTTAATTCAATCATTTACAGGCCTGCCCTCGGCATTTTGTGGGGTAAGGCTGGCGTTCAAGGTTTCGGCTGCTGGGTGAACCAAATTTCAGGTAACTATGCGAAAGATCGATCGTCGTGCTCGTCGTTCTATGCACATTGCACGTACGGGGTACTACCTGCACGGTTCGCGTGATTTCAATCGTGAAACACTTTGACGTCCCGATACATGGAAGCAGGGATAAAAAAGACCGATGCTTTATGCGGCCGCATGTATAGCACGGCGATTGACTCCATTCTGCGCTTTCCCGCTTTTCGTGCCGACATGCCGTTCTTTGCTCGATGGACAAAGAACAATAAACAGCCAAAAATTCGTCATCACCTTCGGCAGCATCGAGCCGATATTTTCGAGCGCCGGACTCGGTGGCAAGAAGCAGCGACGAGGGACGATACTTAAGCGTCTTAAATGTTTTGTTATGGTCTTGGATTACAGCGTCGCGACGATAAAATTATCGAGAAACCTGTTACTCGCGGTTACGAAGATTACTCAATTAATTTAAAGACCTTTTATGTCGCGCGATAAAAAATCCTGTTAATCTTTATACATGGGCAATGCATATAATTTTACACGCACATGACATGTAATTTTAATATGCTGTACGATTAATTTTTTTCGTGGACGAGTTTATTGAAACAGTGCTGATAGATTATCGGGAAAGTAATTGGACGGTGAATAAAATTCGAGCATTAATTTGCCGACAAACTAATTTTTTTCCGAATGAAAAAACAAAAACGTCGAGATGGCAACGGTTTCTTAAGTAACAGACGAATGAAAGTGCTTGGAAGCGAAGCTTTCGAAGGACAATATTTCCTCTCGCGAGTATTACATTAAATATGACGTCTCTCTTCTGGAAAATCTTGAGAGAACAAACCTTTCGTTTTTCCCTTTTGCTTCATTATGCATTATTTATCTTACTGAGTTTGCCACTGCATTGCGTCATCTCGTAATCTACTTATCTGTAAAAATGGAACGCAGGTCCTTCCGCATTGTGAAAAGTGCGGCTGTTTGAAGTATTAACTTGTTGTTACTACCACGAGACAGACGCTTCTCGAAGCACACATATATTCGTATTCTCCAACAGTAAGTACGTCCATTGCCTGGGGTCGATACCGCGATAATGTCTGGAATTATCGATCGGCATGCATTAATAGGCTTCTCCTCGCATCGTGAAAATCAAGGATGACAAGGGGGAAATCCAGGATACGCGAGACTTTTGTGAGCCACAGCAAAAACTCTCTTTGTTGAAAGAGAGCGACGAAAAAAGCAATAGTGAAAGGGAAAATTATTTCTTGAGGGATTAAATATATCAGAGCTATTATTAATGAGCCATTATTGAAATTATGGACTTTTAATTAAAAATATTATCGGACATTATAAATATCTTATTGTTACTATAAATCATAGTTGAATTCAACCCTCGTTCAGAATCGAATGTTTCGTTGAGGAAAATTTATTCGCGAAAACGCAAAACAAGAACGATTGTCTCTGTAGGTTCTTCTAATAAGGCAATTCACGTTGTTGGACGTATTGAGAAGTATTAATGGTAGGGTCGAAAGAGCATTTCTGTCGCCCTGTGTTTGCGTCTCATCGCCACCCTGTGACCCACCCTTTCACGTAAGCGCATGCCAACTGTTATAGGGGTTCTAAAACAATACAAGCACGGGATGCTGACGTATCTGCAGCACTTTATCGCGATGTATACTCGACGGATTTACAATTTACGAACCTGAAACGAACGAGAACAGGGATTGGGATCCGACCGCATGTGTCACGTGTGCGTGGGTATCTGTGTGCTTCGCCGTGATGTTTTTAAAGTCAACCTTGTACGTACGTAGACTCGTAATTTGTACAACTGAGAATAACGCAGATCACGCTCGTAATAAAATCGACTTAATACGATGGCTGTACTTGAAACGCTATTTTTCCAACCTGTGAATGTTACGCACAGTATTAATATTACACTGGTCGGAATTACAGATTTATGACTCTGCAAAATAAATTCTATCTTTTCATAATAGTATCTTTTTTATTCTCAACGCCCACTTTTATCAACGCGTTAGTAGAAATAAAAATGCGGTATGACTGAACACACAAGAAATGTTGCTTAAATTATAAGAATTACATAATTTCAAACTGATTTAAAAATAAAATAGGAAGAACGATACAGTGATTGACAGCATAAGATGATTGACACTCTGTTATATTTGTACTCATAATAAATGGAGAACTATTCGTCGCGCGATTAATTGTAAGATACTGAGGAAAAAAGTTCTTCAAGTACTTTATGATTCATTGCGCAACGAGTAATTTGTCTTTTATAGGTACAAATATGTCATATAAGTGTCAATCACTGTACCGTTTACCCTATTTATATACTAAAGAGTAACACAAAATAAACTCCAATTATATTTTAATTCTTTATTAGTTAATATTTGGTTTAATATGAAACGTGTAATTATTGTAATAGCAATCTTATAATTATGTAAAAAGGAAATTAAGATTTCTCGCCTTTGATCTGCTGTAATTTCGAGCTAAAGGATCTTTATATATATACGAATTTTGCATTTCTGGCAACGCCGCCTCGACTATCCCTCTTTCAAGCACCCTTCCGCAGTTCTAGGGTGAATCATCCCTCGTCCTCGAGCTCCGACGATAATGCGAGTCCCCGCGCACTTTGTACCGTCGAAGGAGGTCAGGTCTTTGTGTTGGATGATATAAATTTATGCGTAAGGAGAAGAGGGCCGGACCGTGAGATATAGCGGTAACGGAGGAAAATGTCATGGTAGAGAGATAAGCGATCGGACGGATTTAGAAGAACAAGTAGGGGAACTTGCGAAACGCTAGAGTTTATGGCAGATGGAGATATGTATGCGTGGACATTGTATATTATTACTATTCTTTTTTTTTCATCTTTCTTCAGAATACAAATTGTCTACGTCGCAAACGGCGCAAATCACAATTTTTTAAGTCTGAGATATCGATTGGAAAATATAACATAAAACCCATTTCTTAAAAAACTCTACAATATAATATCTAAATATATTATATACATATCTAAAAATTTTATACAAATTACAGACTGTCTTCATTTATACGCTGGACCTTCCAATTCCTATCTGTATTCTATCTGTTACTCGAATTTATCGTTACCCAAAATTTATGCCCCGCTCGAAATATAGCTTATTCATGTGCTACACAAGAAGGAAGGAATATGAAAGAATATAGCTATAAAATTAAATAGATGTAAATTGGAAAAATCGTTGGCGTGTATTTCCATGCTTCTGACGTCATAATCCAAGATAATTGATGTAGACATCAAGGACTTTTAAAGCCTTGTTGTCTTGAATTTGCAGACATTTTGCAAGTATTGATTCTATATACGTTCAGTTTAATTCGTTGTGCTAATTCATCGAAGAAAGTATTTCTTACGTCGTCTCTCTTCACGCTTTTCTATCATGAACCGGCAACTTTCGCCTCCCTGGCACTCTCACGAATATTTTAGAAGCAGCAGAGTTATTAACTCGAGCGTATTTAATTCTTAATGCCGTTAGTGTCCCCGACGGCTTACCATTGTAATTCGTGAACGGGTTACGTAATCGCGGCCGAATTTTATAGGGTAGGAAGACGAGAATACTTTGATATCTTTTCTCATTTGGCGTAAATGGTGGACGCATGCGCGGGCATAATAATCACATTGAGAATTTCTATTCTGAGAGATTGTACTTTAAGCTCAACGATTATCTAAAAGTTCCTAAAATTTGAATTTTTCAAACGCTCCTTATACATATAGGTAATTTGTCTTTCACACAGTCTGAAATGAGACACGAATAATTTTCTTATTACAGAATTTTGCAGTTGTAACAAAATTATTAATGAAACGTTAAATATCGACGTTTGAAAGACGAATCATTCAACTTCTTTTCAAATTTTGTCGAAAATGCACAGGACAATTTTCTTTATCTTTGCACATTTACATTTAGAGTAAGCTCTTTTTTCGAATATATGGCAATGCATTAAAGTAAAAGATTAATTTGAGGCAGCCGGTTCTTGATCTTCCGACCGTAGTCATTGTGCCGGTATTATCGTGTTTTAAACGAAGTTTTAAATTTTACGGCTCAACTTTAAAGTCTCAAGTTTCACGGCGAGCCCATTATCTAACGTAATTTACAGTTCCAGAGTAAATCATCTCCGTGATACGGCGCTACTCGCGACAGCAGAGAAGAAGCGATGACTACAAAAGGAACGAGAGCGCGGAAAAGGAATGGAATTGTAAGTCCCGCGAGCGGATATCATTATATGTTATTAACGTCATCTATTATTCATTCGTTACAATCGCCATTCTTGTAACAATTATATATATCATTCATACGCGCAACTAGCTTAGGAGCGGAAGTAAAGGAGACTGTGTTAAATGCGCAGTTTAACAACATCAGACGTAATTTAGACTGATATATCCAGTTCAATTAAAACTCGTTTCGATGTATCAAAGTAATGGGCCAAGTTAATAATTACATTATGCCGGGTAAATGGATCGTTACTGCTAGGAAGAAACATTTTTAATTTAGGGCCCCGACTTTCCTAAAACTTTGAGTAAAAAATTCTGCATGAAATTAACGTGTCGCAATTAATAAAGCGTCGCCGTTTCCTTTTGCTTTCTGTTTTATTTCGACGTCCGTAAAGTGACTGAAGGGCATCTTGGAAAGAAAAGCAACAATGGTCTGTCTGTCTTTCTCTTCGCGGGGATGAAATCCATACCACCCACGTGCTATGACGTGTTCGACTTTTACCCTTTGCGCCTCTCGCTGTTTCCAGAGATAACACTCACACAGATGTGAAACATCCAGCACGAAGCAACCCGCGCGCATGCGAGGCGACGTAATATATATTTACGTACGCGTCATTTCGCTATACGGAACGACGGCCCGAAATCGCCCCTTGCTTAATGGAACTACCCTTAACAAAATGGCGACCACTCGAACGAAATTGGAATGTATGATATCTACGCTAAATGCCGCAGATACCTCTAACGCACGAAGTCGCAATAAATTTTCGTATTGTATCGAGATGTTTGTCAGAAAAGAACTCGACATTCGTCGAGGGAAACATTGCAAAGTGGCTGATCTGTAAGCTTGACAAGTTTACATTTGATATATCGATAAGATGAAAGATAAATAATAGATCTCATGTAATTAAGGAGCAATTATAAATAAGTTTAATTTAATATTTATATTCATGCGTTCTACATAAATTGTAAATTTATACTGAAATTGATAGGATATATTTAGTAAGAATATTTATTTTTTCAAACCGGACAGACGCTGAAAAATAATGTAACTTACTTGATTAAATAAATCCTAAGAATTATGCGATGGGATTAATATGTCAGGATATAATGCTGTAATGGTATACATTGTAAGAAATCCTATAAATTATGATTACAAAAATCTCTAGAATTTTAAGTCTGAAAGTTTACATATAACCGAGGGAAAAAGAGTAGGAGAGAATAGAAGGAGAGAGAGATAGAGAGTGAAAGAAAACTTTAAAAAATTTATAAGTCATTAAGAGAACGAAATCAGCAAAAAGATAACATTAACTAAAATTCTAAAAATTCCTAAAATTTTACATTTTCGCGAGGATTGGCTGCAAACAATAAAAAAAAGTAATATTTAATTTCTATGTCAATAAAAAATAGAAAATTTCCAGAAATACAAGGATATGCACAATCGTCTCGGCGATTTTGTTTCACTTGTATTTTTTAATCGAGAAAAAGTAAATTATGATAAACGATTAATTGCGCTCCTCTTGCTGGAAATTTACGAAAATTTTTAAGAGTCGGCAAATTCTCAGGGAAGAGCCGGTTTCCAATAATTTTCAATTGTGCGGCGCCTCATCTGAAGCGGACGGACGTGCGGCTGGACTCGGGACTAGCTGGCCGTTTCGTTATTATTCGTTTCACTCGCTCTCCATTCGACTCGAGCACATCGCTTCGCCGACCATCACCCGTTGCTCGGCAACCTCTGACTCGCGACGTGTCGTTATATGATGGCGGCGGGGGTGGATAACCGGTGCGGCTGTTCAGTCTCTCTCTCTCTCTCGCTCTCTCTCTGTCTCTTCCCCTCTTTCTCTTTCCATCTCCCTCTTTGTGCCTCTACTGTTCGGCGAGGCCGTCGAGTGGCACTCGTTGACCAAACGGTCATTACGACAAATGTTAGTTATATCTTGACGACGCCATCAGATACTCCGCGAACTAGCACGAATCGGACGGGGTGTATATGGGGTGAACCACCATAACCACCCTTCATAGCGAATAGCGCTGTTGGCACCTATCCACACAAACTGCAGCTGCAGGATTATGCTCGTACGCGCTTGACATAACTTTTCGTCGAGAATATATGTATAATCGATAACCAGACAATATAAGGGAGAGATATATATCGCAGCACGGAAAGTAACGACTTATTCAAGCTCGAAACGAAAGTGGCCCGCCACGGTATCAATCTTAAGATTGATAACAATTTCTGTCGGGATATATTTGCACGCTGATCGTTTGAAATATTCACGTCATTCGAATATGCTAATCTCTCTTTCACAAATTTGTGCTAGTAAGAGGGTTAATAATAACTACTTTAGCAATTGTTAAAATGGCTCTTCTCATTTAAATGATGAATTTCCAACTGGGTTAACGCGAGAAATTTACTATATGACTTGGTTCTAAGTGACCGATCTAGTTATCACCGTTCTATGCATGTTCTTAAAGTTTACATAAGATGGAATGGAAATCATAGATTAAGATGGAACCCTCGTCAGAGGTCATATATCTGAACCCATTAATTACTGCGGCGCTATCATAATCTGTCGTGCAATCTCGTATTCCGAGATGATTAGCAGAGTCTTTGTAAATTTCGCATAAAATACGACACGAATTTATCTATATCATCTTTACATACAGAAGAATATACATATATAAAATAAGAAGCGAGATAGCGATGTAGAAGAATAATAAAATCTTGTTAAGAAGGTGAAGAACAAAAATTTACTACCGAAATTACGCAGAAAAAATATGTTACATGGAAAAAATTGTCTTGCTAACGTCCACATTACTTATGGATAGTAACAGTATTTTGTTGCCAGATATTGTTTTAATTATAGGAACACATGTGTCTACTGTAATACGAATGATATGAATTGTAATTAATAAGACTATTAGCCACCCACACGTAGCGAGAGGGAACGTAAAATTAGCATCTGCCGCCTTCGCGAAGCATAGTTAATTCCGTTTATGTTACGACTCGATATTGTTGCGAACTTCTCGAAAAAGTTGGAGCAGCGTACCGCGCGGACAACATCTGAGAAAATAATCCAAGTTAATTCCATCGGAGCTACACGTCTCGGGGCCAACTTGTAGCGTTAATTTCAGGAGTCTCCCGGAAAGAGAATGGACACGGCCATACGCAATAAATAAATCCAATAAAAGACACGCGAGGTGGAGGAGCGAAATAGAAGAAAACAGGCCGGCCAGGCTAACCGGAGACGGAGACGGAGAGGAGAGGAGAGACACCGACAAACGGAGGCAGAGAGACAGAACCCGAGGCGCGGAATAGCGCGAGGGTGAGAAGAGAGACATGGTGGGGAGACGGGGACTGGGGCCGCGGGGTGGAACGTCACAGGAGCGAGACGCAACGATAGTGGAAGGGGGTGAGGCAGGGGGTGGCGCGCGCTATCGCGAACCCCGCCAGCGAACGCGGCAGGATGCCGAGGTCGACGCTATCGATTGGCGTCGGCGTTTCCTTGTCGGTATCTAGTGGCCGATGCGCTCTCTCTCTCTTTCTCTCTCTCTCTCTCCCCCCTCTCCCTCCCTCTCCTTCTCATCCTTGCCTCTTTCTCTCTGTCAGCCGCGAGGAGGGAGGAGAGGAGGGCTGGTTTTGCCCTCGACCCCCCCCCTCGACCCCTCTCTCCATCTCGCTCGGTCGCACGCTCTTCCGCCCTTCCTTCTCAGCCACCCACCGCGGTAACAGGTGTTGGTCTGGCCCCGAACTCGTACAAAATCGATGGGCGAGAGCCAGATCGGCGCTGCGAGGGGTTTCCCCGCCGATCCACACCCCCGCCGGCCGTCTCTCCACCGGCCTTCCCCCTTAGCAACCTCCGCTCCATCCCCTCGATCAGGGACAGAAGAAAGGGTGGCGCGTAAGAACGGGGGAGCGAGAACGAGAGACGCGGAGGACGCGCCGCGCCGCGCCGCGCCGCGCCGCGCCGCGCCGCGCCGCGCCGCGCCGCGGCTGACGAGGAGGCGACGACGAGAAGGGGGTTGGAAACGCGAGTTACCAAGGTAGGGAGGGCGAGGGGGGAAAAAGCTGCACACGAGCGCGGCGGCGAGGACGCAGGCGCCCGGGACGCGGGGCGACGCTCGTCGGCGACGCTGCATTGGCAGTTGCACCCCAGCCACACCCGGTACGAGCCATGTAGTCGGGCTACCCTCCACCGCGATACACGGCGGACAATTGTTGCTTCTGCGCCTACAGGTGGTACATCTTCGTCTTCGATCTTCGCGGAGCTCGTCGGTACTCGCGTCCGCCGTCGCCGGGTGCCCGGGGATTCCGTCGTCGTCCTCGTCATCGTCGTCTTCGTCGTCGTTTTCACCGTTGTCCACATCTTCGTCGTCATCGTCGTCGTCGTCGTCCTTGTCGACCCATCGTCGCCGCCGCCGTCGCCGTCGTCGTTGTCATCGTCGTCGTCGTCGTCGTCGTCGTCGTCGTCCTTGTCGACCCATCGCTCCTTCTCGTTCCACGTCACCGCCGCCGCCGCCGCCGCCACCGCCGTCGCCGCCGCCGCTGCCGCCGCCGCCGCCGCCGCCGTCGTCGCCGTTGCCGTCGCCGTCGTCGTCGTGGCCATCGAGGTGTTCGTTGTCGTGGTTACGCCTCGTGTATATCCGTCCGCCGTGCGAGACTACCGATAGTCCGCGTGCTCGCCGAGCGAACCGTCGTCGACACGCTGCGTCGGTGTGTCCGTCGGGATCCCGGCCGAGAAGCTTCCGGCAGGGAAACGTAAAAAGAGACGAGAGACGCGTCAGTGACGCGAGAGGGGGTGGCCGCGGTGTAAAGGCAGGGGGTAGTACCGTAGCTTGGGGCGCGCTCGTCAGCCAACTCGCTTTCGACTGCGACTGTGTGCATCGCGTACAGGGTAGCGAGAGCGCGCGCGAGACACGGGGGTTGCAAGGGGGTGCGCGCGGGATTTCCGGGGTCGCGGAGAGGGCTAGAGGGAGCTATCGACCACACACGTAAGGCGGCGGCGGCAGCGCTCGCACACACCGGCGCACACGGATACACAACATCGCGGACCTGTTGTCCAACTTGTTGCTCGTCCCTGCGAAGGCACACCCGCCCATCTCCGGAGTCGAAGGAGAGCTTATTTTCGAAAAAGGAGTGAGCGCCGCTCGCCGAGGAATCGCCGGATCGCATATCGCGCAACGCCGCGCTCCGACGATCCAGCTCCGACCACCCCCGGAAGCACAGACGAAGAAGGCGAGGATGGAAATACGCCGGGCTACGCTGAAACGCGAAGCTTCAAGCTTGAGTTTCGACTGAAGGAGGCAAGAGGAAATGTCTACGACCATTTTTACCCTCAGTGTATAGTTTTGTGCAAGCTTGATACAGTGTGTTGGTTTCATCGGAATATCGTGGATCGTGCTTCGTGAGAAGATTCAGATTCACCCTGCGAGACTTCCGCTCTTCATGAGTGAAGACATTGAAGAAGACTAGACGCGCCGGGAAGCTCCACTTTCATCCTCGGAGCACAATATTCGTTTCCTACGATCTAAAGGGAACTAATGGGGCGCGCCGAGTAATTCAGAGGACCAACTGTTATAGAAATTCAGCTATTCGAGATTCTCAAAGTTTTACTGTGCAGAGAACAGCAGAGCGTCGGCCAGAGAAGTCGCATTTGACGAAGACGAATAGGCCCGACTTTGTCAACGAAGCAACGGGCGGTCTTTCTTTTTTTTAATCGCACCTCTCAAACGAGATTTCCCTCACTGAGGAACGGTGAAACTCGCGTGCACCGTTCGCAGAGAAGTTGAACGTCCAGAGGCACCAGATCCCGCCGCGATGAGGATATCGTCATCGGGACCCACGCGTCTCGAGGCAGCGATGTCATCGGGAATCGGCGCGACGAGATACCACCTGGAACAGCCGGGCGAGTGAATCTTGCTGAGCCCGAGAGCGACGGAAGCCCCAACGTGGATTCGCGCATTCCCGGTGACGCATGTACTGCCGGAAGCAACGCAGGCGAACGAACCCGCGGCGGTGAAGTGGAGAAAGAGAGAGAAAACGGGGAGCAAAAGAGAGAAGGAAAAAGGAGAGAGAGAGAGAGGAGAGAAGGGAGATAAGCTAGATGGGTAGAACGTGCACGTAGACGTATGCGTACGTTTTGCGAGCGACGAGCGACGCGGCGGGCATGAGGCCGGCGCCGTAGAGCATGTAAAATCTTCCACCCGTGAATATACAACGAAAGCAATACTACAAACAAGGTAATCTCGAGGAACAAAGCAAAGGCAAGCCGCGCACAGATATACACACGTAAACACACACCTTCTGCCATCCTCCCACAATCTCGCCCTCCGATCGCGCTTAGGGATCATCCAGAACCGACGCACCGCGTACTATTTCCCACCCGCTCGGACTCGATCGCCCACGATCGGCGGCTCCTCCCAGCTCCTCGCTTCACTTAAGAGATATTTTAATATGAATGTATACACGCGCATATAGACACCGCTCTCGTACGCGCTCACTCTCATCCCTGTATATAGTTATACAAAAAAAAATATATATATATACATTTATACGCAGAGTCCTATTGAATAATTGTGCAACGACGTTTAGGATTAAATCGAGCGATATCGCCAAGACACCCTGAGTCGAGCGTTTTATCTTCCTCAAGGAGAGAGTCGCTCGTCCTCGCTCCTTTTTATTAAAGGGAAGAATTGCAAGTAGAAGGAACTCTGATTGGAACGGCCGGCCGCCGATAGATCGATACGAGGCCGACAGATTGATCATGTCGTATCTCAGGACATTCGACAGGAAGCGCGTGAATGGGACAACGAGGTGGAGCATCGATTGAGAGATCGATTGATGTCGTTTGCCTGGGTGATACCTCGGCATTAATCGTCATCAGGCGCAGGTAAACCCAGCGTTTTCCCGAAAAAAAAGAAAAACGAGCGGGACAGTTGACGGTATATTGTACGATATATCATAGTGCGTCGTTCGCCGGCGAGGAGCCGCGACTTGTGCGAAGAGGATTTGCACGATACACGCGATCGACGCTTCTCGATCGTGGCACGGGAACGCGCGCTCGTAATAAAGTACGCCGTCACCCAGAAGAACCGGGGGAAGGAAGAGGAGAGTCAGGGCTCAAGAGGGTCGTGTTTATCCTGCGCGGTTGTTTGGTGATCTTAGAGCGATATTTCGTTATTAATCCCAGTGCGAGGAGAGCGACGATCAGCCAAGATGCCGCGGTGCTATATGGTAAAGAAGGCCTTGTGCAACAAGTACATAACCAGCGTTGCCAGAGGATTTGAGAGTTGGGGCCGCGTAAGGAGCACGCCATCGCCAATCCCTATACAGCTGCCCGTCGCGCCTGCAGAAGAGTGCGTCGCGTCTCCTGTTGTGCAAGGTACGCTACACTCTACATATTTTGTCGGGAGTCTGCGATCGTTGCAACAATTATTTTTCCAAGTTAATCGGACGTTCGATGAGTACCAAACAAAACATCCAAACAGAACAGTTTAAGTAATTTTAAACTGGACAAGAAAGTGAGATTAAGATTATATTATGCAAACAATATGAGAAAATACAACGTAAAGTATATAGAATATACATAAAGATATGCAAATATCTTTTGAGTGATAATTTTCAGAAAACGCGATAGTTGCTTTCTTTATTTTTTCGTAATTGTTTCAGCGCTTTAGCGGCACTTTATGATATTCACTTTGGCGCATAGCGCCAGCCCGATATGAGTTTATATCGAATTATCAAGTGATAATGGTGCCACACGCTGTTGCGCACCGCGTAATTCCCGACAATGCGTTACCTGGTCGCAACAAAACGACCTTAATTGTCGGAATTCTCCGTGGCGTTACTACTTGTACGGCGCATCCGCCACTCTCGTGTGAACGGCGAAAATGGTATGCGAAACTTGTCGAGACAGTAAATGCAGTTACAAAGGCGGCGCTCAGAATCATCGTAACGGCAATGGCGTTATAGCATCTCGGTATAAAGAGACAAGAATTTCGAACGTTCGCGCTATAAATAATTTACAATTGACCAAAATCGTTGCAGCAACTAAATAATGACGAGTCTTTTATTAAAACTTTGTTGATGATGTCCGTGTAATACTTGTTGAAATTAATTAAAATCAATGTTTATCGTATTATTGATATATGAATATAAGAAATGTGATATCTAAATATTCTAAAAAGTATGCTAACTTGTGGATGCATAATTATAAAGTTATAAAACACAATTTTCATGCTTCTTTGTTTCCACTCATTTTTCTAATTATTTATAAACATAAAAAGGGGACCAAATTTTAATTCAATAATTTTTTACTGTACATTTTCCATTTTATATACATTGTAGGTTTTTTAATAATCTATATCTTATTAAATATCTCATATATACATGCGATATATATTTTCGCAGTCGCGCAACTCACGACAAAAATTTTGAACATATCCAAAGTTGATACAACTTTTTACTGCGCAAATAAAAGTAATGCAGCACGAAAGGAGTATCTGCACGATATTCATAGCTGTCGATCCTTTCACGAATAGCGAGACTCTTCGTGATCATAGTAAAAATTCATTTCGCTCGCAAAACGTAGAGAAACAACGACGGAGAAATATTAATACAGATCGGCCTGGCGGCGTAAGAGAAGTCAGTCGCTTTTAAAACGAAACGTGCGCTTTCATAACCGAGTTATCGTGAAATTTTATATCCGCTTAGTCTAGGAGACCTTCTTGGTTCTCTACTCCCATCCCCTTTGACCTCGTTTCTAACATATTTGCCGTCATAATCCCACTACCCCTACCTTCGCAATCCGTACTGTGCGCCCACATCTTCCTCCTACCCCTCTATCATCCGTTTATCGCTGCACTTCCTCCTACCTCCATCAAGGTTCGACACTCTTTGCTATCACGCCGGTAACGAGAATCGGATACCCTCCTTTGGTATCCCATTTAAAAGCCCGCGGCGTCGTTAAATCTCGATTAAAAAGTCAAATGAAAAGAAAGAAACGAGTTTGCAAACACGTTGCCGCGGTGTACAATTTAAGTCAGTATTTTGCAACACAATTGCAACGAGCTTACAGCAAATTTATATATATTCTTATTCCACCACGATCTAATTGTGAAATTATCACAAACGCGAATATGAAGCTTAATCTTTTTAAACCCAGCAGAATGTCGCAACACGCATCCAAAAGACGCAACGGCCGTTGCGCCTTCCGTCGTGGCCGACGCCGAGCCCTCGAAGGACCAGCCGAGCGACGCGGATACGACTGTCGCGACCACCACGTCGGCGACGGTGACGACGTCGTTGTCCGTCATCACGACGACCCCCGCGACGGACTACTCGATGATGACGCGAATGGAGCCGGCCGCCGTGACTGTATGCACCGCCACGACGACCCTGACGACTCCGGCAGAAACAGTCGTCTCTCCTGTCGAGAACGCCACAACGACGACAGTGACGTCGTTACCTCCGTCGGACGTGCAAACGATCCCCGAGAGAGTCGAGGAGACCACGACGACGTCCACCATCACGACGCTGCACCATCCAGCACCACCGCCCGCCAAGGAACCGTCTCCGCCGTCCAGCGTCTCCACGTCGACGTCCTATCACCTGGAGGACACCCTGGAACACTCGAGAACAGCCGATTCCAGGATACGACTAGTCTCCACGTCCTGCGATCTGCCCATGTCCGGCCACGTGTCGTCCATGTTTAAGGACCGCTCCGCGGCGGAGACGGAGGCGGCGCACGATCTCCTCGAGCTCTCCCGATCGCTGCCCCCGTTAGCGCCGCCGAGTGTCGCGATCGGTCCTCAGAGCGTGATCGAGTCTCCGGCGACCGACGTCCAGGAGATGACGGTCTATCAACCGTCGTCGGACCAGCCGATCTACCAGGTGAACACGATAGACCTAGCCAGCTCGACCATTTATAACCATCACCAGCAACAGCAGCAGCAACATGTCATTTACGAGTCCGGTACGACCATCGTGCCATCCTCGGGGCTTTTCATACCCCTGTCACCAGTGCAGGAGATCCTGCTGACGTACAGCACATCTAGCATACCGTGCACGTCAGTCATCGCCCAACAGCCGCAGCATCAGTCGCCACTGCAGGAGCAGCAGCAGCAGCAGCATCAGCCGCCACTGCAGGAGCAGCAGCAGCAGCATCAGTCGCCACTGCAGGAACAGCAGCAGCAACAGCAGCAGCAGCAGGAGGAGCAACAGCAGCAACCGCAGCATCAGCAACAACCGTTGCAACATCAGCAACAAATCGAGTCGACGCCGCCACTGACGCCGCCGACCTCCGAATGCAGCAGCGATATCGAGAACAGCAACCCAAACTCGCAGCCGACGCAGAGAGACAAAGAGGTGCAGACCATTAGAGAGGAACATTCAGACAGCGTGAAACCGGCCAGTTACACGTACGACACGTTGCTCGTCTCGGACGGCAGATCGAAGAACAAGAGGACGCCGCCCGCGCAGAAGAACCAGGAAACCGAGCCGATCGAGGCGCCCGAGACTTCCAAGACGGGTCGCTACGTGTGCTGCGAGTGTGGTAAGTATTTAAATTAACTCTATTGTAATCCCAGGAAATTTTGTAATTAATGCACAATTATTGCTTCTTTCCATTTACAGCATTTCGCAATAATAATCATAAGGTGATTTTGCAAAATGCATATCTTTTGCTGAAAAAGAATTTTATAATTACAAGTTGTAAATATTGAGGAAATTATGAAGCAAAGTTACTTAAAAAAATTAAAAAAAAATTTCTTACTATTACTTGAATAATAACTGTATAATTTTATGC
>VBVR01003146.1:0-18832 GCA_011638315.1 Tetramorium parvispinum | reverse complement strand
TTGAAGAAAGTCGATCGTTAGTAATATCTATTGGAGAAAGTCTGTGTGCTCGAGAATTCAAAATTTCGAGAATTTGTGAGAATATAAGATACTTTAGAACTCTGCTAATAAAATATATGTATGTGACGAATTTTTACTAGAGATAGAATAGAAAATTAAATAAATATTACCGAAATGTTATTCACATTTCTTAATTAAATTCAACGTTTGAATTATAATTGATAATTTTTTTATTAACTTAAGTCTATTACTAAAGTATATTTCTTTGTTAGAAATTGTTGACGCAGTAAAGCCATTAAAAAGAAAAACTTTTTATGAACAATTATAACGAATTACAGATTCGCCCAAAGAAATTTTGCAAAAGTGTGAGCTAAAGTGGAAATGTAGATAGTCTGATAAAATGCATCGTCCAATTTAGAGTTAAATATTCTCGACGACGACGCCTCATTTTGCCGGGCGCGAAATAATCGGGGATATTATCAAAATTCCGCATGGTCGAGCGAGAATTTCAGTGGGCGCTGTTCGGTCGCGCTTCGGAAAGGAGCAAGCCCTCCAGCGAGTCCTTGACCCGCCCTTGTGAAATTTGCGTCATGAAGCCAACGAGCGTGCCGTGCACAAGTTGGACGTAAAATTGCTGGCGGAATACGGAAATATGCGAACGAGCCTTCCGGCGTCGTCGCCAGCCGAGTTATAACGCCCGCTAGTGAAACTGGCGAGGCATGCTCCATCACGTCCGCGGAGTATCTTCGAAAGATAGTGATAGTCTCGCATTTCCTTCCGTGCCTCGCTCCGTGTTCGAGCATATAGCGTAGCTCGAAGCTGGCATCCACGCAAGTTGAAATTTTTGATCACGTTCTTGGTTGATTCTTGGCGCACAAAAAGTGTTAAAAGATTCACAATTCAAATTATAAACAATTGAAAATGAGTCATTTTCCGCAAATTTTTAAACAAAATTAATGAGTTAACAAGATTTTTTAACAACATTCTTAATCGGTATAAAAAAAGTAATTGAATTCACATTTGATTGGATAATTAGAATTTGATGTAGACTGTAATATTGCGAAGAAAATACAAAATGAAGAAATTTTAAAGCTGAAGTATCGTCTTATTATGAACTAAGAGCAAGTTCACAGTTTTTCAAATAAACTCACACGATATACATCGCTGTTCCTGAAGAGATAAAAATGGCTAAAGTGAAAGAAGTAGGGCAAGTAATCCTCTTTCACACGAAAGATAACTCGAGATTGAGAGGAGCAAGTGATGCACTTTGCCGCTCTTGGACCACTTAGATCCTAGAGAAGTCCGAAGAACGTCGAAGTAACTGTCTCGAGCTCACCGCGAAAATTTCGGGTAAAGCTCGATGGTAAAATAAAGCACGCGCGCGCGCCCGCTTCCTCTTTTTTCCGAATTGCGCCCGAGTTCCTTGCGAATTGCTCTTCAATTTTCGAGCCGCGGCCCCGGAAGGACGGCGCCGCGGAAGAATTTCAAGTAGGCGACACGTGTAAAGCATCGGTGGCGCAAAAACAGCTTCGGGAAGTGATTCTACTTCGTGGCGCGATGCAGTTTTGGTTGATTCCCGTTCCGGCTAAGTTCCGGGAAACTCCGCCGGCGAAAGTTGCGCCATTTCGGGAGCCTGGGTTCTTACGACTTCCTCTTGAAGTGTCGGATCATATCAGAGTAATGTGGAAGCTGTGCCTGTAAATCATAGACACATGCCGTTGTTTGTGCAAAACACATCGCTTCATACAGTTTATTTAGTACGAAAGAATACAGCGTAGTAATGCGCGCATAGTAAGAGAGGCGATATCGTGTATGTTGATTTCACTCTCTTAATTTAATTCAAATTTATTTTAATTTAAATTCAATTTAAATCCAATGTAAATTCAGTTCTCTTCTTTAATAAAGTTAACTTCTTTTGAAAGTATACTTATATATGAGAATATCAACATGCACATATAAAAATTTATGAACATTTTCAGATAGAAGAAAGAAATTTAAAAAATTTGTTTACAGAATATTAATATTGTATATATATATAAATGGACGAAAATAATGATATCCAACGCTATGCACTATAACATTATTTGCTTTTATTTTTATGACTAATTTTTACTAAATATCTGGTGATATAATTAAAATTCGCAATCTTTGAACAGCAGGTCAATAATTGGAATAGCTTATTAATTATTTTCGATACGCGTAACATTATTGGAGCGTGGCTACGCTTAGAATTATCGACAATCACTTCCACCGGCCAAACTGAAATGTCGCCAGTCTATAACGTCGCGTAGTTGTTGCGCTATAGATATAATTACAACCGTCTGGCGTTCAATAAGCTGCCAATTATCTCTAATGGATCGCGTTAAACTTCTAAAATGAGAGCCAATGTTGTAAGCGCCATCGTGCATGTCGTTCGTTAATGTTAATTTTCGATTCAGTAATCTCTGTTCGCTAAATCCAAAAATAAAAGCTTTTGATACTGACGTTATCCGTAAACAATATTTGAAAAATCAGTTATCAACATCACTCTCTTGTTATTGACACTATTATTGGTATAATGTATAATATACTTCAGAATTTGTATCAATTTAGTTTTACATTATATTATTATTTTATGTCGTTTGATTAAAATATTAAGAAAAATAAATCAATGTTTCTTACGACACGATGATTATATCTGTCATAAAGGAGAAAAGCGTTGGGAAAACATTTATCTCCAGAAAACACCGCGATGAATGTAGACGAGATTTAGCAACTTCCACCATATAATTCAGGAACGACGTTTCGGAAGTTACTGCCAAACTTGTGAGACAAAACGATATCGAGTCGCAAGACCATCGAAATGCCATCGAGAAGTCGTAAGAGGGAAATTTGCGAGCCCTTTTGCCTCCTCGTGTTTACTGCGCGAGGACGCAGCGACGACTCTCTCGAATCGGAAGAATAAAATTGCTTCATTTCTTTGTTTCAGATCGGTGCTCTGAAGAATTATTATCTTTTCTCGCACAAGCGACTCCACAAGAGATCACTCACCGCGAGCGAACCACATCACAAGGCGCTCAGGGATGAACCGCGGGTAAGTCGACGCATCTTTGTATTCTGCTAATTAAGAGACATTAATTACGAGATGCACACGGGAACAAGATTTGCTTTATACACAAAGAGTAAGATGCAACGTTTGCGAGAGTCGTGGTAAATTTATTCCAGGTCTGAAAACGAAGGAAAAATTTAATCAGCTTCAGTTATCGCATTAAGGCTTTTGCTCTTACCAAAAAAGAATTATACTCAACATATTTACGTGAAAATGGAGAGCGAAATAATGGAATGTGCAGTTTCTCTCTCGTAAGAGACAAATGTTAATTAGATAATTATAATTAGAGTAAGATAATCATATAAGTGCAAATATATACATCCTGCATTTATATAAAAGCAGACAAATTTTACAAATTTATTAGACAGTCGATGCGTTAACGAGTCGATATCTATCGGTTGTAACAATCATTTCGGGCAGAAAATTCATTGCCATGAACGCCGTTAAATCACGGTAAAACTTGAACTCTTCACGATCGGTTAGAGCGAAAACGACGTGCGTTTCGACAAACAGCTTAATTGGTCGACTCCGCTTAAGGCACGTTAACGATCGCGACAAATGTATGACCTGGCAAGTGAACTGAATGTTTGTCCGATACGAAAAAAGTCTAATAAAATTGTAAATTAAGGTTTGTGCAAAGACGACAACGTAATAATTTTCTGAAGATAAAATCTAAAAAAATTATCAATTCTTTATGATTTTTTGATAACTAAATTGGTTAAATGTATATTTGCGTCAATTTCTTTAATTATTGATTTTAACTCTATGAAATTATTATAAGTACGTTATTCAATTTTATCAGAAAACAATGTTCTTTTATTTTTGCAACAAGATTAAGAAACAAGGAAGAATATTTTTAAAAATTTTGAAAAAGAGTAGAACCAAAAGTGCTAGGAAGAATGAGTTTTACGTTGAGATATTTCGAAAACAAGCTGTGTAATAAACGTTGCGTAAATAGTCCCATCATAAAAATATTGTCTTTTTTCTCAGTATGTAGCCCTTGTGTCCTAAAAAAAATCATTTTCCCGTTTACATGCAGTTTTCTATCACTAAATATTCCGTCACTGTGACAGAATATTCAACAGTAACGCTATACCTCACAAAGGATCGCAAAATATGTGTCTTCCTTTTTTCGATTGACCAGAAACTTGTTTTTGTTTGGTTCTGGTCTAAATTTTAGCGTTGTGGTAAACGTTGAACTTTAGCTATGAAAAAATTCATAGACAAGGACGGGAATTTGTTTTGTAAAAAAATAGAAACAATTTTAGTGAAAAATTCAAGAAAAATCTACAAGTATGGAAATAACTTTGTGAAGCAAGAGACATATTTTTTTTATGGTAGTAAAATATTTTTAATACATTTATATCCAACAATTACATCGCGTGTGTATTTTTTCAAATATTATCATTCCTGATGAGAAGTAACGCTTACGATAATAAATCATAGGTCCGTCGTAGCCGTAAATAGTTTATGAAATTCCGTCCTTGTACCTGTAGATTTTTTCCGAATTTTTCACTATAATATCACTTTAGTACTCGCGCGGGAAATACCTGGTGGTCGCTTTAAGTGCACTCTCGGTGAAGCCTCGTCGTCCCTTCTCTCACGAGGACGTGGCAAAATATCTCACTGTTTCGAGAGACAATATTGTCGTCGCCGCGTTTTCCGCCATTGTCCTCGTCTCGATAAGCTCCTTCTCGCGGGCGAAAATTACGGAGTGGAAGGGTAGACGAAGTAGTCCGAAAAATGTCGTGCCGAATAGAAAAAAGAAAGAAACAGAAATGCAGTTCTTTGCATGCATCGCGGGGAAACTGCGCGATATAGCATTAATTATGAGCTGTGCTCGCAGGGAACACGTTATCGCGAGGAAAATGCCATTTGCACGGGGCGAACGTGCAGGGGTAACTTCCGTGCGAGATACATTTTTTTCCGAACGCCGCTCCGCGCTCAGAGATCGCTGGGATTTATGACGGGCAAAGCCACGGATACGTGACCGGGAAATCTCTCTCGTTCTCTCGACGATCGTGACTAGCTGCTTATTAATTGTGCAGCACGCTTAGTTAACCGCTTAATTGTTCGTTAAAAAATAAACGAGCAGTGTGTTTTATTTTGTACTTGTTGGAAAAATGTCACGCGGCTCGTATCAATGCAAATAAAACTTACTGCATATAAGAGAGAATATAATTTGTTAAAATTTTATTTCTTTTATTAATTTTTCTTATCACGTACATACATGTATATCTGGAAATCCCTTGAGAAACTATTTGTCACTGAAATATTGAAGGAAAGTAAGTAATTATGTATAAAGAATTCTTCGCGTACATGTTTGCACTTTCAATTTTACTATTTCCTTTATTAACGTTATTAAATGAAATGATTGAATTTGGAAATTAAAATTCCGGGCTACATGCATGTATATCTCATTTTTGTTTGAAAAATAGTTCGCTTCGTCAGGATTCATATCGGCGTTTAAATTTTATACAGTTTTTCATGATGAAGTAACTTGATATTTTCAGCGAAACAATCAATGATTCGATAGTTTATTTGATCGAACTATCGTAAAATATTTATATCATATACACAATATGTATATCTACGTAAAATATATAATTTGAATTTCAATAAAAATTTATAATTATTGGTAATTAAAATTAACTTTAAACAGTTGTGAAAGAATCTCTACTAAATTAGCGATATGAATTAGGTAAACCGTAATTAGAGAGCTTTTTTTTCTTTTATAAGTTAATATTTTGTTTAATACGTGAAATTTTGACTTCTATCTACAACTGTTTATAATTCATAACAGAATACGGCAACATCTGCTACTATTCTATTTCACGACTGTTATAACCGTTTGATTTTAAAGGAATTTTAGCATGTTCAATAATCGATCTGGCGCAGCACATGTACCAAATTCTTATTTTACACTCATTGTGTTAGTTTGGAAATTCGGAGATTTCTTCATTGGCGCGCGCTTCCAATACGACCGTGAAACTAACTCGGTTGATTCCAGCGTATTTGGAGTCACGCCAAAATTGCGTGAGGGCCGTGAATCTGTCGGTTGGCAGCCGGGCATCGAATCGTATTGCGTGTCTGGATCCAACACGACGATATGAATGAAACGGGAGGAACGCGCAGCACGCTAGAATTAAAGCTCGTTCCCTGAGGCGTTTTTCGGTGATTGTTCGATTTATGACCCTCGATTGAGTCAATCTGCCCTGGTGAATTTTCCACGTCGCAGCGTCGCAATGTATAGCTGTTTGACCAATCAACGAGATGATAAACAGCGAGGTGTTGCGAGTAGTTTTACGATATCTTCTATATCTGATAAAAAAATGATAAAAGGATAATTTTATTCTCGCTTTTTCTTAATTAAATTTTTTCTGTCTTTTAATTAGTGATAAAATAATTCTTTGAAATAATTCCAAACGTATTCTAACAATTGTTATATATTTTTTATAAAAATATATCGTAAATCCAAATTTTTATAATTTTGGAAAAGTAAATAAAGATAATGGTAGATATTTTTTGATAATTAATGGTTTTTCTCTTAATCCCTTCAATATGTATTCTGTCTCGATATATTACAGCAATTATATTTAATTATATGAATTTTAGAATTAATATTAAAAAATTTACAATTGCATGTAATTTATAATTCTTTATCCAAAGGCACTGCCTTTTGTACTTTTGATATAATTTGCTCATTACATTATTAACACATATCATATTTCGTTTGGCAAAAAATCCTCTAATGATGCCGATGAAATATTCCGGACACTCAGGAAAATTTGCAACTGTTGCCGGTTTACATCACCGTGTAATGTCGCGTGGAACTTATAGTGTAACGACATGAGAGATAACAAAACGTATTCTGGCGGCTAATGGCTTTCGGGTCGGTCCGTCAAGTTATTCAAGTTTATAACACGATGACGTAACTCGAAGTCGATCATAGAACGTTAGACGCAAGAAGGTCTGCTGCAGATCCGATATGCTTTCGGTTGCAGGTGCACTGGTTCCAGCAGCAGCATGAGAAGAAGCGCAAGAAGCGCGACTTCGGTGCCGCGTCCTACGCGTTTCCCGATTATCAGCCCTTCTTCAGCGGTTTTGGCCCGCGTCCGCGGCAGGCCACTCTGTTCCATCGCCAAAGAAATAGAGGCGTGCCACTTCAAAACCTGTTCACGGACCCGCTCTTCAAGGAACAGTGGTACCTGGTAAGTACATCTCGCCGTACAGACCGCCGCGACAAAATACGTGACGGGAATCGAATGAACTCCAGGCTACCGCCTGGTATCCAAGTCGATTCGACACTTCCGATTATTTCTTTCTCTTTCCCGAGAAGAATCTATCGATGATGTCAATTCACAAAAATTTATGCTCCATATTTCACGAGATTTTTTTACAAAAGAAATAATACATTATTTGTAGCTATTAAAAGCTATAATTGATGATGTATGTAACTCCGATGTATATTTTTGTAGATATAATTGATCGTGTTAACTTAATAAAAGTAATAATACTTTAATTTAAGAAAGATAATAAAAGATAATAGCGATAAGAGTGACACCGCGGCGTAAATTTTCCTATATCGTTTTCATTAGGCAGCCGATTCGAAGGAAAATGTCATAAATCTTCTTTAGTTATTATGTCGTCTATAATCTGAATTAATCGTTAAATGTCAGTATATCTTGATGTCAATATATCTCATTAATTAGAGAGTCTAGACTACAAATCGCATTTTCACCCGATTTTTAGCTGTGAATTAATTATCCGCCAAATCATTGTATGTCTTGTATTGTAATAACTGAGAGACGCAACAGCGCTTCCATTGCGACTCTATGCACTTAAACGAAGTACATATCTTGCGCAAAATGTTCGCATAACTCGGCTCGCCTAATCGTGGACTAGTAAACAATTATCGCAGTAATGGTTCGAGGTTCCGTAGTTCCGAGGTTCCGAGTCAATCAGTGTTTGTTATCCGATTAGCGACTGCGTCTAATGTGATCTTATTGAACGAGAGCTGCCGAATCGATCGACGGTCCAGGCCGGCCTCGAATCGAAAACAACGCGCCTGAGGTTGTTTTAGACCTCTTCTACTTTGCGATCCTGTCGGGCGGAATGTTTGCTCTTTCATTCCACTCGTGTGGCTTAACCGCGCCAAATTAACCCTCCAGATCGATCATCCTGGCGCATTAAGCGCATTAGAAAGATTAAGAGGTTTCATTTTTTTAAATGTTTGAATATGAGATTATTTTTAATCCTACATATTATTTACAATTACCAGTTATAAATTAAAAATAACTTATACTTCCTCTGTTAAAAATTATATATCCATAAAAAAATCAGATATTTTTTTATATCAAAATTATCTTACGATAACACGAGCAATTTTTGGGATATTAGATTAATAATTCGCAACTTTGAGTAATTATTTATTGATTTTATTAAATATTAGAATCACATTTAAAATATTCTTTAATATTATAAACGTCACTATGTTTAACAGAATTCGTATATTTTCTATTCCTTCTTTACTTAAATATATATAAAATATACATTTATATAACATATAAATAGAAAATCAATTTTTTAAATAACGTGAGGGATATTTTAGATAACGTTGGAAAATGACGCGAAAAATTGGAATTTTCTGTGCAAGAGCATAAATCTCGACACTTAATGCATCGCGCGAGCAGACTTGGTACTTATTTTTCGCGCGACCAGGCGGACCTTAATGGAGCCGTTGTGCTGTACACGCGTTTTCTTGCGGGAGCGTAAGCAGCTTATAACGTGCAGCCGTGCCGTCCAGAACAGCAGCAGAGTGGTGAGAAACAGCGGAAGCGGATAGCTAGCTTTTGGCAGGCTCGCTCGATATATCCTGCAGAAACTTTTCTCTCTCTCTCTCTCTCTCTCTCTTTCCCAAAAAGCGCGTTGCCCGCCAGCGCGGCGTCTCGGCCTAAGTTACGAAGAAGTTCTCGAGTATATCGAGTGTCCCGGCTTTTAACTGTTCGGCTACTTTCATTGGCGAACGTGCGAAAGAACGTAAGGAACATCCCCCCGATTGTTTGTTCTTGCGAACGCAGTAGGTAGTTACCGGAGGTAGTTACATACTTTGATTCTTAATTCCCTTACGGGAAATCTTATCCTTCATTTCATCTCCAAAGTGTACTTTGGCAGTATTTTAGTTCGAGAGCCAAAAGAAGAAATACAGAAACTCAAAACTGAATATCAAAAAGTTAGGACGGGAGAGAGAGATGGTACGCGATCACAAATTTTCGCTCCTAAAGGAAGAAAACGGCTTCAAATTGATCAAAGAATCAGAGATGAAAGAAAGTTCCGACGACCTATATATATTTATTCGCAGATGCTGCATTATATAGGGCACTCCGTACGTGAACGAGATTGAACGAACCGACAGCTGCAAAAATAGATGTAATTTCTTTTTCGATATGAGGAATAAACAAATTCAGTTTGCGCAACGGCGCACTTACAAAAATACGTTCCTCACTCCGCCTTTCCTTCTCCACCCTCCCTCCCCCCACCCTCGCTTATTCCGGCGCGTACTGCGAGGAAAATGATCTGCGTTTCCCGCTTGTGACGTCATGATTCGAATCGCGGCTGCAACGGGAAAGCAGGAGGAGCCTTAAGAAATACGCGAGGCGCGATATATCAGCGGAGATTACGATTTTGCATAATGGACGTAATATCGGGTGGTACCAAATGTAAATAGTCCAGACGAGGCCCCCCCCCCAATATCCGGGGGGGGGGCCTCCTCTCTCTATTTGCAATGCTCAAATATGCCGACACTCGAAACCCGAATGCGGAAACTGCCGCGTATAAAAGCACCGGGGTGCAGCGTTCGTGAGACGCCCGGAGCGTCACTTCGGGGTGCGATAGGGAGCCAAGGCTTACGTAATCTGATAAACCACCTATGATACCCCCGTCTAGTATGGCATATCGAAACCCTGTCTGCAACATGAACACGAAAATATCCGAAATCAAATTAATCGACGTCACTTTTCACATTGACGCCAATAATACCAATAGAAGAAAATCCTTTATTTCCACATTTATTATTCATTACTGCATGTCTGAGTATATGGAAATGCTACTGTTTAAAAATTTGACAATTGATAATGTGATAACTGTTTTTCAAAATGGCAGCGATATTTATAGACACATTATTAATACATTAATTATTGACGCGTTGGTGCGACAGAGAAAACAAGATCAGAAAGGAGGACGAAAATAATTTGATATGAAGATTTATAAATATGCATGTATAATGTAATTAAGGATATTTCAGTCTTATGTTATGAATAAAATCACAATGGAGGGTAGAATCGGAGAATAAAATCTATTAGAAAACTAAACGTAGACAGCAGTGTCGTAGTAAATGTAGACGAAATTTATAATCTAAAACATCTGCACATTAAATATAAAATCGTATGCTGTACAATGGAGGATTGAATCAAAAACTAGTCTATTAAACATGAATAAAGAGATTCGAAGAAAAAAATAGCTAAATTCTTTATAATTTAAAGAATCACGTTAAATGTAAAGTTTTAAAGTAGTCGTTAATGAATTGAATCCAGTCTTCTCTCGAACATCTAATTGCGATTAATTTTCAATATTACTCGTTTTTTTAGTATCAGATTTTTTATTTCAGATTTTTAAATTTATCTTACAGTATTTTTCTCGATAATGGAGGGGATGATAGAATCAAGTTTCATTTGTAATACGCTTTTCTCTTTATATCTTTAGATGGAAGCACCCCGAACTTTGTATTGTTAGAGTTTTATGTCTATGGTCGCGTCATGGAAACGACCTTTCGTCTAGTTCGCTTTTGTTGTACCGTGAAAGATGCCGGGGACGCAAAGAGTGCCTTCGGACGAACCGGAGCGACCCGGACCGGCCGTAAACTCGGCTCGGTCACGAGATTTTTTTCTCCGTCCTCTTTTTTGCCAGGTCGACCGCACGCGTCGTGAGAGACAATGGGCCGCATTGTCTTTGCCCGGGCACAATATGCGCCCACAATGTATGCGCACGAACCCATCTCGCCTAACCATTCGCAGCACACTGATGGGATTACAGCGTTCTTATACACGGCGCCCGTAAATTTGGCGTTTCTCGCTGGATAATTTTGCTTGCGTTCGTCGGAGAGGAAGAAGCAAACCGGGGGATCGATAGATCGCGCACGCAATATAAAGAAATACGAGATACCAATCAGAGATACCTTGGTCTTCCTACAAGGCAGTTTTCATAATTTTGCATAAAAAAATAATTTTTAAATTAAAATATATAAAAGTTACTTTATTAGAAATAATTCTTTCAAATACATATATTTTATCGATGGTTAGATTTGTGCGATAATTTTATTATTTAATTTACGATTATAGTGGATTTATATGCACATGTATTACGCATACTTGAAAGGCTTATGAATTCAAAAATTAATGTATCGATTTAAATTATAGGCCAAGTAATTTACTTACTCTTAATAGATTTTTAATTGTAAAGATTTAATTTAAAAATTCTGCAAACTTCTCTGTACAATGAATAAACAATCGGTCCATGAATTGTGTATATAAATGATATACATAACACACGCTACGTGACGCGATAAGATAATGTATATTCCTTTCACAATTTTTATAGAACCGCAGAGTACCGAATATTATATTTTTTTATTTGATTTTTTTCCAGATCTTTCGGTAAAAAGTTTTTTTTAGCGAATTTTTATTAGGGCGACGTGAAATGGATAGGAAACTTTCCATGCTCTTCATCAAATTGACAGTAGTCGATATGGTCTGATGTTGACAATTCTGTATCCACGAGCCGGAACGGCGATAGCTACAACAAACAGCTTCGGCAGCCTTGCGTCCACGTTGGACTATCGAGTTCTGATCCCATTGTATTCTCAGCGCATACCGCACTCCTCGCTCTTCGTCTCTTCTTGATCCGTTCGTAGCGCCGAAATCTCGCCGCGCAGATAAGCGCTGACACGGACGACGGGGACACGCGTCGATGCCCCCGGGGTCTTCCTCACGGGCGAGCACGACAATGTGCAATCTAGTTAATGGAATTGCAGGGGGAACGGAACCGGCATCGAGCGACGCGCCCGGTCCCGAATGGCAGAGTAAAAAAGCAGCAGCGAGAAAGGTGCATCGACACGGAGATTGGCACATTCCCGGACGCTGGTGTTCCTACGATGAGAACACGTACCGCGCTGCTCCTCTGATCACGATGAGCTACGAGAGCGTAATGTACGAGAGCCGGGATCAAGAGAAACCTTTCCTGTCCTTTTACATGCGCTTCATTCGTGCGATAGCCCGAAGCGAACTCGCGCTAGATTCTAAGCGAGAACCCTTCAAATTAGCTATCACCAACGTTTCCTGAATTGGATATCTCTCGAGGCGTGATTCCTTTTCATCCCGAAAGGGAAAACACTTTTTTCTTTTACACTTTCACAGATTTTAGCACATTGCTGTTGAGGAAGTTTTTTTTATGAATTTGTGAATTATCCACTAAAAGTCGTTTATTTTAATTGATTGACAGGCTAAAAGTCCTAATTGAAATTTTTTTTGCATCCTATACATACATTTTAATTTAATAAAAAAATATAGTTAAAGAATTAACTTTTTAAATTTACAACTCTTTTATATATTTAGCTGTTACATCCGTTGTTTTATTTATAGTACTTCGTTTTTGTACAGCTTTGATCTTTATAAATAATACAATATGTTTGTGGTCTGCAGAATATTTCAAACGAAAATGTAAAAGGCTTTTTTGTATGTAAAATGAATGTTAAAAGTAATTGTTAAGCTATGTATTCGACGCACCTGTTCCAATTCTGCTCAGTTCACGCGGAAAAACATCCGTAGTCGTAGAGATTAGAGAACACCTCGTGTTCTTGCGTTCCGCGAAAGTATTTCGCGTTACTCGCATACATTCGCGCACATGAAGAAACATTTCCAGGCTGCATTTCCAAAACACATAGTCCGAGATTATTCTAGATACATAGACCAAATGCGAAATCCACGTGTAATCAGAATTAAAATTTTTTGCAAAATAGCAATTCTTTACAGCATCTAAAATTTTTTTTTATGAAACTTGTACGCAACAAGGATTGATCTTAAGTTGCCATCTTTTTCTTTCTATTAAAAAAATCTAGATTATTTCCAAATTATAAGAAATTTTGTTTTTTTTCGTTTACTCCTGCAATTATTATTTTTCATCTGATAATTATTCCTGTTATCAGTACCTATCAATATTCCGTATCAATATGCTATATCAAGGATATCTTTTGTATCAATTAGAATGATAGATTGTTCAACCCATCTGAGATTGATGTTTGTCGTGCTTACTTGACCGCCCATCTCTCCTGATGGATAATCTACGGAGTCCGCGATATCATGCTACGCACGCACAAATTTATCGCGTCGCTGTCGCTGAATTTTTTTTGCCACGATTTGGATATGATCATACGCGGACTTGCGCGACCGCCGGGGTCGACACGTACGAAACATTCGCGTATTTCCATACTATACATTTATTACGTAAATTTATGACGCACACAAATGCAAATGGCCATTCGTAGCCAGAGCTCCGTAATAATCAATCCATTATAAATGCATAAAATGGTTTGTTAGGGGATACGAATCGTGCGTCGCCCGACGGGATACGAATCGTGTCTCGCATATATTTTTTCCCCGGCTCGGTATAGCTCTGCGTGGCTACCGATAGCGATATCAGAGGTAGCTCTGTCTGTATAGCTCTGTCAAAATTCATATGGAATTTTAACGCCGTCGACATTTTTATGAAAGCGACGGCGTGAGATATAGCATTTGGCGATCAAAAAAAATCCCAGTTAGAATTTCTGACATGGTTTGACTTTTTGATACTGAAATTTCTTAAGAGCTTTAGTATAGCTATCAATTTTATAGATACATTATATATAATAATTTTGAAAAAATTGATAGAAATTAAAAAAAATTAATACACTGTTTCATATAACAATTAGAAAATTACTTTTGACATGACATTTTCTACAGAAAATTTTTTAAATTATTATGGGACGCGCTAAGAACATCCACTATCTTACTTGCTAGTATAACGAGGGAGATCACGTTGTGAAAGCTGTGGCGACCGAATTTGTCGTGCGGCTAGTAATCCATTAATCCACGAAATTGTATACGAGATATATAACGTTACACGAATATCAATCAACGGTCATATACGGTAACACGAAATTCGCGAATTAATTGCTGTCAAAAAATCATATATCGCGCATCGTGCGATTCATCATCAAAATCTTCGGCGGAAATATTTTTTGCATCAGAATACAATTTAAAATTCTTTTATGTTTACACAAATATAATAGAATGTATATTTAATGTAATTCACAAAAAATATATTTAAAAATTTGTTTAATATTAAAATAATCATGAAATTTTAATATAATCAATATTAATTTATGAAAATGTGGAAGTTATTAAAATTTTATTTTATTCTATGGAAAGTAATGAATTTTAAGCTGTAAATTTAACGAATCTTGCTGAGAAATATATGTTTAAGTAGCGAGACAAAGAGTTTGTGCAGGCATAAATTTTAAAGCATAGAAATTGGTTAATCCTCAAATTTCTTTACGCTTTATCTGAAACATGAACAACAAAATGATTGCGACATGTTGAAGAAGTATATATATTTTTCGTTAGATTCCTGGATAAATTAAAATTAACATTTCACTGTTGTAGAATGGCGGTGCCAAGGATGGTTATGACATGAATCTCGGTCCAGCTTGGCAGAAGGGCTATACCGGCAAGGGTGTTGTTGTTTCGATTCTGGACGATGGCATTCAGACTAATCATCCCGATCTCGCGCTCAACTATGATCACCAGGCTAGCACGGATATCAACGACAACGACGACGATCCGATGCCGAGAGATAATGGCGATAACAAACACGGCACTCGATGTGCCGGCGAAGTCGCTGCCGTTGCCTTCAACCAGTATTGCGGTGTCGGTGTCGCTTATAACGCCAGCATCGGAGGTAAGGTCAACAATGGAAATCAAAACAATATAGATATAATTATACGCGTAATCGCGGAAATTGTGAAAAGAAAGGGGAATAATGAGATTACATGCAAGGTTATTTACAAAATATTATTTGATAAATGAAGGATATTTATATTGAATTAATTGAATGACAATCTCTGTTAGAAATCTAAATTTTATGCACGTGATTTAATCGATATTAAAATAATATCCGTAGGATATTTTGAAAATGCTAATATTTTTTAGTATCAAAATCGGACTGGCTATTTTGAAGAAATGTTAAGATTACAAAATGAAAAAATAATCTTTCAGTATTTCTGATCGCGTTAATTTTTTTTATACGGATAGCAACTAACATTCTAATTCTGATTGTTAATTTTCTAACTATCTTTTTATTGGTATTAGAAATAGGATAAGAGATAATAAGTTGATATAAGATTATTTAATGTAGGGAATGGGTGGAATTTTCTGTTTGTAAACAGCCAACTTATAAAATGCCGATATTTAAAGATTTAAATTGATCGCCGTGTTTGCTAAATTATGCCGTTAGAGTTATCCAAAAATTGAATTATCATCTTAAATTATAGCCTGTATATTTTGCAGATAACGCGAAAATTGAATGAAGTGCATGTAATGTATATATATATAACGCATATATGGTAGGGATCAATATTTCCTTTTCCTTATACTCCTGCGTTTGGTAAACTAGAAATTGGTAGAACCATTTTATGTTCTGACGGATTTTGTTGAAATTTGAAATAGGTTGTTACTCAGGTGTGTTAGTATTTCAGGTGATGAGAGCGCGCTCATCCCAACTCGCGTGTACAAACGTTGACGATGCATTGACTCACCCGGGCGCAGAGATATACTAAAATCTTTTGTCCATTTAATAATTCAAACTAACGAGAAACCTGATATCCTTCGATTCGGCATTAATCTTAGCATATTTAGCTTCACTGTTTAATATTCAATCAAGAGGCATTCATTATGTACGTGATTCGTTTATTCATTCTCGATGTATAATTATACGAAAAATAGCACGTGAGACTGAGAATACCCTCCGCAAAAAGATTATTGGAAATTTATTAATTTACGCGCGATACATTAATCGCCGATAAAGAAGATTGACGCTAATTACGAGCTTCGCAGTCTCTCTCCGAGCCGCCGTCAATCTTACATCCGCAAAAGCGCCGGTTTCGTCGACGCCGGTAATCACTTAATGCGCGATTTAAGGAAACGGGCTCTCGCGTTCGCCGTTGTCTTGAAGACGGTGTTTATCTTTTCTTATGCCGAGTGAGCGAATCCTCCTGAGATCGTTCCGGAGTGCTGACTTAGCCGGCGAATAGCTCCACGGAAATAAATAGTGCAGCGACCGCTGGGAATGTCAGGTCTGGCGGTGGTCGCTTTATCGTTCCCGACTGAAGAATAGGCCAGGTTTTCCGGGCGTTCGCCGCTATTCCCCGGCTCGATGCTATCGAGCTGTATTAATTCCGTTAACCCATTTCGAAGCGAAACGAACGTCCGTAAGCCGTCGGGGCTTACGACGAGTGAAACACAGAGCCGGGCCGAAATGATAGCGCGGAACGATACAGCAGCGTTAACCGGATATTGAATTCGAGGAATTGATGATCGTACAACCGCGCCCCGCGCGCGCGCGCGCAGCGAAATTAGAAATTTCAATATAGCTGTGACGTGGAATTTCGCTAGAGCCGCGGGAGACGCGATGATTTCCGCGATAACGCCGGTGGCGAATGTCGCGGTTGCAATTAACTATCGTTTGCCTACGAGAGACACTTTTATGCGGAGGATCAAAACGTGATGGAATTTCGCGATGGAAATGTGAAATTTGTCGGTTATTTTCATCTGAAGGTTTTAACTGGTACGATTTGTGATCTTAATGAATCTGATTTGAAGTGCTCGTCAAATAATTCGAAGTTGATTTGTTTGATTTGCTCGCTAAAATGTTCCTTCATTAGATAAACATTTGAGATTGAAACTCAGTTTAAACGGATTTTTGTTAGCAATCATACTACTTTAGCTTCAGTTTTAATATATTAATACAGCAGTAATCAAATAATATACAATAATCGTACTTGAAAATAGAACAAGCGAAATAATACAAATAGAATAATACAAATTACTTTACATCTTCCATCGAATAAATTTTATAATATCTAATTACGCAGATTTTAAATAGCTGCGGATTGTACAGATAGACGACAGGAGGATCGAAGAAACAAACGAGAAACAAATGGAAAATTAATTAAAATCACACGATTATATTGAAATATTTCTGTCATAACAAAAAATCACTTATATAAAGCCATTTATATAGATTTAATAAAAATTGAGGAGTGAGAAAATTAATTGAATTAAGTGCTGGATCGAAATACGTATTCTCTGCGCTTTCTTTTACTCGGAACTCCCGTTGCTCTGTCTCGGCTGTCCTTATTTAGTATTATAAAATCGATAGTAATATTCCGCGCACGACAATCCGCGAGATAAAATCACAGCATGCGCGAGAAAGGGGTAAGGAAGACTTGTTCACGCACATATTTCCCGTGTTCTCAGGCGTGCGAATGCTCGATGGCCCGGTAAACGACGCCGTCGAGGCCAGAGCTCTAGGATTGAATCCTGATCACATCGACATATACAGCGCCTCCTGGGGTCCCGAGGACGACGGCAAGACCGTCGACGGCCCGGGCCCTCTCGCCAGAAGGGCGTTTATTTACGGAGTGACGAGCGTAAGTTACATATATCGTGTACTTTCTACGCGCGTCCGCGAAGCGAAAGGATCGATTTATTCTCTGTCGCGGGAGCTTTCTCCTCGACGTTTTATTACTTCGGGAGGACTTAAAAACTTCTTGATGTCCTTGACATCGCAATATGATGAACTCAAAATAAAAGTTATTGGATTATGAACCAACATTAATATCATTTATCGCAATGCAATTAGCTTTGTACGTCGAACTGATAATTTTAGGATTATTTTACAAAATATGAATATTTCTAGAGAATTTTGAAGAAAAATTCATACTTCTTATTTAAATTGGTTTAATTACACGTTTAATTATTTTTTCAGTTAAAAATGAATGTAAGTTTGTATCAAAAAATAATTTGTTTAAAATATTATAAATTTTTGTACAGAATATTTTATTTTCCATAAGTTGTAAATTAAATAATATTGTATATTATTTAAATAATTTTTTATGCACTAGGTATGAAGTTATTAAAATAACTCAGTTTTTAATTTTTTAAAACAAATGCTAATTGAAACGACTCAGCCATAATAATATCTCTTGCACAAAATTTATTTTATATTTTTCTATTTGGCAAAACAAACGTTTCTTTTCAATTAATCTAAAAATCTTAATACAAAATAATGTTTCCATTGTTTCATTTAAAGTTTAAAATTATTATTTTTATAATGTAAGTACTTAAAAATCATATCGTTATTATGAAATTTTATATTGTAATCCAATAAACACCAACTGATAGTAATACTGCATCAATATTACAATTTCTTACTTAACAACGTAACTGTAATGTACAACATATTAGGTGGTTGCATTAGTTCTGGTCGGTGATTTTAGATGGTGTTTGTTACAAGTTAATGCTTCAAACGAATGTTGATATCTGTCAATTATGATAGGTTAGACATTGTTTTATAATATCTGACGGTTTAGAGATC
>VBVR01003145.1:0-18842 GCA_011638315.1 Tetramorium parvispinum | reverse complement strand
GATATATATATATATATATATATATATATCTAATATGATTCATTTATATATAGGAGAAAAATATGGTTGACAAGATCGTGGATGTTATCTATGCTTTTACCATGATAAACTATATTCTCTCATGAAAAAATATTAAAAAAATTAATATGCATATTACTTTATATCATTTTTTTGTTCAGTATTTTTTTAGAATGGTTTTAAATGTTATGGTATATTTTCGAATTGTGAAATTAAACGATAATTATGACAATATACTAGATCTTCATCGCTAACTTTCATTATCGGATTGTTGGAGAAAATGCAACGAAATTTAATAGAAATTTATACTTACATGTTTTCTGTCACTAGACTACAAGGCGCATTGAGGCTTGTTTCGAGTGTTCTAAGTTGTATGACTAGAGCACACATTTCAGTTATCCGTCTAACTCATTCTAAAACCTATGATTGCCCAGTTAAAAAAATGTATTAATTTCTGTTCCTATTGAGCATTATACGTATATAATTAAAAATATTAAAGCACTAAAAGAAAAAGTTTAAATCAGCCCTTGGAAAATATGTGGCATAGTAATATGTTCCAGGCAGTCGAAAATAAAATTAATCTCAGATATTTGTCCTCTTCCTATCAAAAAGTATCATGTAATACATATAATACGAATAAAAGAAAAGGTCGTTTTCTTCGAATGTATCGCCGAATCAATATAAATAATCATGCTGTGGAAAAATAGCTCTTGCAGCTTTTTCCTGTGGATCTAATTGATTACGGTAACGCCTTGCCAAGAAAGCTGCAATCACCTAAAAATGTTTAAATTTATAAGGTCCAGAGAAATCCGAAGTAAAGAATAATAGGAAAAATATAAAAGTTATGTTGTCATGTAAATCACTGCATGCTATGTACTGCATATAATTTACATGTTTTTTATAAAATTATGGATGAACATTAGCGAATGAATCGGAAGCGGTAATGCTAACAACGCTGGAAAAAAAAAGATCAAAAGACCACAACCGACATATGAAGCCACCCACCATCTGTTAGGAGGATCATATGAAGTGACAGAGGACATGGCGATGGTGTTAGACTAGAGGAAAGCACTAGGATTAGCTCGTGGATCTTTCTGGTTCCTGTACCTCACGGTCAACCATACACCAACAAACTGTAATCGGGCACACATGTTAGCATTAGCAAAATGAGAGTACTTTCATCATAATCGATGATCGCAATATGGATATGGTGCACTTTTAATTAGGTAAAACTTTTAAATATCAATATTAAGTAAATTTTCTGTGCAATATTTAATATTGTACAAATTGCGATATGTACAGTTTGTCAAACAAGAACATAGCCGGGACAACTTTTAAAAATATTTATTATTTAAAATTATTATTTAAAATTGAAAATATATACACTTATTCTATCATACGAGAGCTACGCTGTTCAAATATTTTTAATTGAATCGAGCAATTGTGACAGTCAATTCAATTGATTAATGTCAGATTGTTCTTTCCATTGTGTATAAAGTCTACTCCGTTCGAGAAAGAGGTTATTTCTTCACTACAGTCCGGCATACCTGAGATTTTATCTATATTACGACGTAGAGAAGGTCGCTCTCTATAGGCATACCGAATTTTTAGCTTACTATTTATCTAACAAAAGTTATGCTCTTGTTTGACAAATATTATATATACATGAAAAATATACAGTGACAGTTGTTTGTGGAATCTTACCTCTGTAAAACTAAAGAATAATCCTATACTGCCGCATAATTTGAATGCATAATCAATGGTAGACTGCAGTTTATGCATACATGTTGGACAAGGTGGACAAGGTGGCATTTGATTGACATCGATGGATTGACAACAGACCTTCTGTAAAAGATTTAAATTATTTGACAATTATCACACAAGTGCTGCTACGATCGCAACTTACATTGACATCGTCGCAAGGTACATCTAATTCGTCAGTGGTGCTGTTAAATCCACAACAGTTAAAGGTTGTTTGAACTTTTGCTTTTAAGTCATTTCCAACGTGTCTCCAGCCCTAGACATAATTATCAAATCTCATCCAGTCTTTAAATAATATGTACTCGCAATATCTTCTGAATAAAAAGATTACCTGTTCTGCAAGTTGTTCTTGTTGTTTCGTATTGACAGCAAGACAAGCGCAGGCGATGCTGAATTGAATCAGGAACAAGAGGAATAAAATAAGCATGTACTGTAAAATGCAGTTAAGGAAGCATATCCATTTCTTTTATCAGGATTACTGTTCTATATCAAAATATTTATAACAAAGAATCACATAAAACATGTTAGATATTATTGATGATAATAATATACAAATGTAACGATAAAAATTTTCAATATCCAAGAGAAAAAAATTTACTGATTAAATGTTTTCTTCGCAAATGTTAGATTCGTGATAATCATAATGATAAATCAAATAGGAACATTGATCCTTGTTCGCGAACTTAACGCCAATGACGCTACCGCAAAAGCTGAGAAAAGGATACAAAGAACAATAAGACCTGATGGTGTTTAACGGCACCAATCAGGCCCAAGATGGAAATGAGAAACAGGATCACTCCGCATGCTAAAATACCACCTATAATAGGGAGATTTGTAACTAAGGCGGATGCCCTTCCATACACAGCGACTCCTATTAATATAAAGGCAACGACCTGCAAAAGAGAAGAAGCAGCAATTAAAATATTCAAATATCCACCAACCTAAGGCCTGACACAAAATAGGCTCTTTGTTTACGACTAACGCGAGATAATCCGTAGCTGGCACATTAGACTCGCGCATAATCCGAGTACCAATTGTCAGGTTACAGCCCTCGTTCGCGGCAATTAATCATTCTTACGCGCGTCAAGATACAAGAGTAAAATATTTGACAAGAAGAGCTTGCACTTTCATGAACGCAATGATTATGAACGGAGATTCGCGATAACTCTTTGTGCAATTATCCGACGAGGTGACAAATACGTCACCGAGTGCTAATAAGATTAAATACATCTGGCCTCTCGGCATCGCTATACATCCCGTATAGAATAGACACGGGATGGGGGGGGAGGGGCGAGGAAGAGAAGAGGACGAGGGGAAAGCGTCCCTAATCAGCCAGCATGTACGTGAAATCTGACGTAATTATGCAACACGCGAGTACCACGATCCCCGACGGTAAACAACAGCAATTAGGCGAGACGGAGAAACGCGTAGTCAGGTGGACGGGGGCGAGAGAGGGAAGCGCCGATTGATAAGACTCCTCCGATAAAGATCGGAGAGAGAGAGAGAAAGGGCGAGGGAGAGGGGCGAGAGACAGAGAGGACGAGAGAGCGTCGAGAGAGGGTCTACTCACGATGTAGAGGATGTTGAGTGCCGTCAGCGCGTTTTTCGAGCACGTAAAGCCGCCGCACATCTTTGACTGCGCCCGTCGGCCGCTCGCTGTCAGGTGCTCCTGCAGGTCAGCAGCGGGTCGGCCCGCGGTCGCGGCGATTCGCGAGGCGATCGCAGCGGATCGGACACGATCTGGACCGTCACGGATGGGCGTCACGAGGGTGGCGTTCTCGCGCGGCGATCCTTCCTCCGCGTGCTCCGCAACAAATCTTGCAACAAGGCGCCCCTGCCGAAGTGGCTTACGCGCGACGACGGCCGACGGCACGCCACGGCAGACGACTCGCGACTGCCCGAGCCAGCCGCGATGGCGGCCGGTCGACGCGCTCGATAGATTGCGAGTGTCACGCGCGAAACACGAACGTCGCCGTGGCGCGCCCGGATGCATCCGACAGCATCCGGGTCGCGGGAACGCGAGATCCTCGTCGTAAATCAGGGCGCGTCTCGTGGAATTTTGTCAAACGCAATTGTTTAGGTTATTTCTTACATTTCTATTGTATTTAGTTTAGGAGAAATGGAGTAATTCCAATCGGGATACGTTCTGAAAAGTTTCGTAGGCTGCCCAGTCGACACAGAGCATCATACAGATAGAATAAAAATTATAATGACATTATACTGACATCAAAATAACGCTAATGCAGTGATTAAATGACATACGATTGAATTCTTTTTGTAATTCTTTTGAATTCTCTGTGCCATCTGGGATTACATCTATGTTATAATTTCGCACTCAACAATATAAATGTAATATAACACATGTTATATTATATTTATATTGTTATAATTCTGCACTCAACAATATAAATGTAATATGATACTTGTTTATATTTATATGATGTTGAGTGCGAATTTATAACTTAGATGTAATGTAACTGATGCATTGTGTTGACTAAGTGTCTTCCGGCTAAGACACACAACGTTACACTGTGTTTCACTGTATAAAATTCTTGTTGGA
This sequence comes from Tetramorium parvispinum, assembly GCA_011638315.1. Taxonomy (NCBI): domain Eukaryota; kingdom Metazoa; phylum Arthropoda; class Insecta; order Hymenoptera; family Formicidae; genus Tetramorium; species Tetramorium parvispinum. The sequence continues at coordinate 14,503 of VBVR01003145.1, read as the reverse complement.
GTAATTATATCTAACTACTCCGACAAGAACTTTACAGTTTTATCTGCTAAGAGCCAATTTCACCAACTACGGTTAAACTAACCGTTGGTTAGTCTAATCGTGGTTGGTGAAATTGGCCCTAAGACATTAACATAACAAGTATTATTATACATATATCTTTTTTTTAATTAAATTATTTTATGTTAAATATGTGCCAAAGAAGAGCTTTTGCCACCTGTTAAACATAAAATTTCTTAAAAAGTCGATAACACTTATATGTTTTACATGCTCGTACTTAGCTTTTTACAGTGTCGCACAGTGCAAATTCTGAACCTGTTCTTCTTCGTTGCACAGCTGCACCAATGCACGAAGTTAGAACGAGAGAAAGTACGTTTGTTTCATTTTAACTTCGTGCACTGGTGCGAAAAAGAATAGGCTCAGGGTTATACTGTGTCATCTGTACCTAGTTGATAAAGCCCTAGATTGCGCGAGTAAGCTCTACATCTGGGCGACATGTGAAAACAATTTCTTTGTTTAATTACGTTTATTTACAATAAACTCACGACCGTTGACAAAATTAAGAAGTGATGTAATTGTGAGGAAACTTAATCCCTCGAGTAACGATCGAGTAAATCTCAATTTCTAATTTATAAATTGAATACCTGGACATTTGTTCTTTTTGAAGAAAAAATCAGATTTTGTTTTCTTGGGCCGAATTATCAAAATTTCGATAGAAGAGTGTTATCGGTCGTTGACATTCGTTATTTCTTCACCAGTTATTTCTTCGCTGTGAAGAAACGCGCGGAGAGTACCGCGCGGGGAAGCGTATTCCCGGCTTGTTTTGCAATTTGTCACGAAGATACAGGCACCTGTGATGAAATATTCGCATTTATTTCTTTCGTTACCACCGACGAAACGTCATAAATATGTCACATCGCAGCTCACGTGGATTAAACGTTAACGACGTGAACGCCTGCCCCAGATAACGCATAAACACTTTCCGCATTTGACTGCATTTTTCTGCCACGCGACTGTCTGCATATTGCGTTCTTTTCTATATCGTTTGAAATGTCCGGCTTTCAGCCATTTCATCGAAATAAAGACTGACACATACATGTCACGTGAACAACGGCGTCAGATTTTTAAACGAGACGTCATCGCAATTTCACTTCAAATTTGCACAGAACTACGAAAAAATTGTTGAGTTTGTTATCGACAAACGGACTCTTCCACTCTTTACCGGTTGCTTTCGGAGGTAGTTACGATCAATTAATATCTTGAAGATGAACACAATCTAATTTCCTAACGGCATGATGCACTATGAATTAATTTATTTAGTAATCACATTAAACTTACAATTATTTACATTAAACTAAATTATCGACGAATAATTAAACAATTTTGTTTTTATATATAAATATTATTAAAATTTATGCATATTTAGACATGTAATTAAAATTATTATATTATATTATATGAGCATTTAGACATATATATAATGATAATTTTTTATTATAATGATATAATCTATTATATTATAATTAAAATTTATTCTAATTATATTATTATTTTCATATTATTTAATTTCTTTATCGTTTCAAAAATATATTTTTTTTGTGATTTAGTTTTTCAAATTAAAAGCAATTATTTTTTATTGTGGAAAACTCCACAACATTGTGGAATATCTACAAAATTTTGTATCTAATAAAACGTCTATTTTGCAAAAACACGTGACGTATTTTCCCCGAACAAATTGTAGTCGATAAGGAGTACACCCGTTTTCGCGCAAAAACTTGCAATGCGTCACGTTTGCATACGAATATGTAAAGTGTATATTTGCAATAGGAATTATCAAAGTTTTAAGGCATGATAACGATTATTTGTACGTTGTATTTAAAGATGGCCAAGAAAAGATTCCGCGGAGAAAAGTTTATAAACAACGATCATTCTTGCGAAAACACATTGTTATAATTCACACAAAAATCTCATTGTATATACATTTATATATTTCCGTGTATATACAATAATCTCAAACAATATAAACAATGAAATAAAATATAATTGTGCAGTGATTTATTTATTGGGAGAAAAGGCGATAGAAAGGCAGAAAGTATAAAAGAAACAAAATCAATGGAAGAAATTAAAATCCTAGAGGATTATCTTGAAAATTATCTAAGATATATTTTAATATTTTATTTAAAAATTTCGAAGATATTTTACAGAATTATCAGAAAGATATTTATTCATATGATATGTTTTTTTTTTAAAAAAAGGTATTTGAGATTATGGTCTCTTATGGTGCGTTCGGGGATACGCTATCAGCATCAGTCTATCTTCATTGCTCACTGAAAATAGAACGAAGGTAGATGCTGATAGCGCTAATAAGTGTCTCCCTGAAAAGCACATCATTAGTTTAAATGTCTTAGACATTTTAATTTCAATAAGGTGAAATAAAAATGACAATTGCGTGTATGTGTGTGTGCGTGCTATTTTGTCAATAATGTACACACACACACACACAATAGCATAGTCTTATTATAATAAATAATTCACGATACAGCCTATACGGAGAGCATTTATTTTTCTTTTGCGCGAGTAGAATGTAAACAACGGTAAAAAAAATGCGCATTACAAAAAAAATAATGATTTTGCTTTTTTTATACTCTCATTGTTGTCCACTGTTAACGTCCATTATTCATGACAGTCCAGGGAGACCGTTGTTTCCAAGAGAGACTGTTATATCACAGTTGCGATACTGTAAAGTGATTAATTACTTATACCAATAAGCTTATAATGTTATTGTACGTTCGTTACCTGCCGTTAATCAGCGGCAACAAAAAGGCATTATTTATAAATAATTCCATACATGTATAGGATTTTCCCTTTAATTAATATAAGATATTAATCCTATTAACTGTGTATAGTGGAAACAAGTATGTGATGATCGCGTTTTCGTAATTTTCTATGAAATCTCACGCGATCGATATTTAACAGTTAAATAATACAGAACATGCTGCAGCATGTGTTTAATCTTTCTCGTACAAATATTGCGACGTTCGAATTAATTGAAATAGCAATTAAATGTCAAATAGAAATCACTAGCGCAAGTAACTAATGTCTTCTTTATTTTTCGACAATCTCGCAATAACGTAGAATAAAATTGCTCGTCAAATACTATTATCGCATATTAATCATTATATTATCGATTCTATTAACTTATCGCATAATGAAGTAGATAATCGAAAGACGTGGGACAGAATAAACATTTCGTACAGAATAAATACAGAGATAAATCCATAAGAAGTTTGATATTGCCACTTGGAAACATACCTTGCATAACTCAAAGGATTACGTCGTGTCTTATGTCTTCATGTTAATTGGGTTACCTTAAGACCTTTGTCGCCGTCTCGATTAATCAAGAACGCGCAATAATTTGCAGATAGCACGTGCACAGAAAAATCATTTGATGTTTATTCTATCTGTCCTTCGTCCAAACTAAAATACTAATAATAAGCAAACACTTTCAAGTAATACAGAGTGGGAAGAGCGACAGATAAGAAACGCGCTGATAAAATGACATATATAACTCTACGGCGTTGTTATTCCACCTGAAATGCATTAAAATTCGGGTGCCGTTAGGCTCGTGGAGATTCGCCGACTTCCCTGGTAGCATTAACGTGATTCATCATTATCTCTGTAAGCACAATCGATTAAAATTTAATCAAATTTTCCGTACAAACAGCTTAAGGAACGAAACAGGACCGGGCCCTGAATTTGTAAGATTTTCTGTGAAGCGGACATTGTAAAGTATATCTTGCAAATTATGGTGTTTCAGTGCTAATATTAATAAATTATAGTTCCTCTTTGCTTGGAATTCTTTACATAAAATAATAGAATATGTATATATATTTTGGAGGGAAAGAATACATATTTTTATATCGTATTTAATTTCAATAAAATCGCTTCCGTATTTTTTTAATAATAAAAGAGTTTTGGTTTTGTGTTCAGTCCTGCGATAAGAAGAAATAAAAGATGAAACAATCCCGATGGCTTCAATATCTAGCAGCGATTACAGGTAAATGAATCTAAACTATTTTTAATTTTTTAATAGAAATTGATATAAATGATTTAAAATAAAAGCATCTTGTCAATAATTTAAAACTTTAAAGCACTGTATTATATAGATTTGCAATCTATGTAATTAATTTAGAGCAAATTCAGAAAAATTATGAAGAGTGCAAATGTCATTCCTATTTTTTTATATCGGCTAGATAGACAATTTGATTATCATTTTAATAGTGGAATCATAGAACTTGAAAGTTTTTGTGTCAAGAGTATCCAAAGTCCGAAGCACAAGATCGCAAGAATACGCATTCACCGAAAAGAGGGAGAGATTTGCATTTATATTGTAAACGCTACCCTTATCATCCTTATATGACATGATGTAATTTCTCTCATATAATCTGTTCTTTCGTAATATCTACATCTATATTTTCTGTGCGTAAATAATATTTTATCCTGACTAATTTATATTATCTCGAGATTATGTAATCAATTTTTTTTCATCTATAAATCTTTTTTAGAGTTCATTTTTTTCTCATAATTCCCACATAGAGATAAATCAGCGGAAAAGCAGCGTAAATTATAATTTATTCATCCGTTCGATTTTACCGCAGCTACTCTATCGCTGGCAATTACCGGAACTCACATAGGCTGGACGTCACCCACCTTGCCAAAACTAAAATCGTCCGAATCCCAGGTCCCGATAACGTCCGACGACGCTTCGTGGATCGCTTCTTTCTACCTTTTGGGCACCGTTCCAGGATGCATTGTGGCGGCTTTCATCGTAGACCGACTAGGCCGCAAAATGAGCCTGCTGGCAGGCGGTATACCTCTGACTATCTCGTACTTTCTGATCATTACAGCATGGAATCCCTACGTTCTCTACGCTGCTCGCGGTATCGGTGGTATTGGCCAGGGCATAGCGTACGTCATCTGCCCGATGTACATCGGCGAGATCGCCGACAAGGAGATCAGGGGTACTCTCGGCTCCCTCATCAAGCTGATGGTGACCTTCGGAGAGTTGTATGCTCACGCGATCGGCCCGTTTGTCTCCTATAAAATGCTCGGTTACAGTTGCCTCCTGATCCCGCTGGTATTCTTCGTGAGCTTTCCCTTCATGCCCGATTCGCCGTATTACCTACTGATGCAGAATCGCCAAAAGAACGCCCTGACGAGCCTGAAACGTTTGAAGCGTTGCGCTTCCAAGGACCAGCTGGAGACGGAGCTGGAGCAGATGCAGAAGATAGTCGTCCGCGATCTCAGCGATCGCGGGCGATTCTGGGATCTGTTCGACACGCCTGGCAACCGGCGCGCCGTCATCATCAGCATCGGCCTGCAGTTCGTCCTCCAGTTCAGCGGTATCTGCGCAATCGAATCGTACACTCAGGAAATTCTCGAGGATGGTGATGCGGGTGTGCCCGCGAGCATCTCCGTCATCCTGTTGAGCGTGCTGCAATTGATAGCCGGTCTCGGAGCAGTGATTCTGGTCGACAAACTCGGCAGACGGCCGTTACTTATCACCACCACTCTTCTAGCTGGAGTCGCGCTGACCATCACCGGCGTCTTTTACCTCGTAAAGTTTCAATTCGAAGTGGACGTGAGCGAATACGGCTGGCTGCTTCACTCCGCCGTGATATTCTACGAGCTAATCATCGCTCTGGGCCTGAATCCGGTGCCCTACATGATGCTGGGCGAACTGTTCCCGACAAATGTCAAGGGCGCCGCCGTGTCGCTGGCCAATTTGGTCTCTTCATTGTTGGCCTTTATTGTCTCCAAGATGTATCAAGTGATCTCCGACAATTGGGGAGTGTACACGGCCTTTGGCTGGTTCGCTATCAGCTGCTACCTCGGCGTAATATTCATCGTGCTGATTGTTCCCGAGACCAAGGGCAAATCGCTGTTGGAAATTCAGGAGGAGCTTAACTGCAAGCAGAAGAAACAGGAAAAGAAGATGAGCGTGAAAGAGCAGCAAATCCACATAAGTACGATTGCTTAGGTAGATAGGTGCAAGTAAGGTCGCGATGCTTACGAAATATTCACGTCCGATAATTTTTAAACGATAGAAATAAGCGATCCGCGTTTCCTGGATTATGGGACGTTCGACAGGGAACCTCGAGGCGGCTGATCGCCTTTCCGGATCGATCGTAAAAGCAGACGGGAAATATTTCCAACGATTATCGGTAAGATCAATTACAATATTTGGATACACAATTGGATTGTCGCTTCGATAAGATACGAGTTAAATTGATACGCTGCTATTTACAAAACTTTAACGGAAACGAAATGTTACCGCTTGCAAAATTGATATGGAAACAAATCGTTACTGTTTGCAAATCACTCGAAAGAACCGGAGAGCATTCCCTGTCAAAGGTCGATGGATTTACGCGCTTTTTCATACAAAAAAATTCGAAAGGAAAGTTGAAGAATCTCTATGCTAGTTTACAAGTTTCTTGCATTTTAATTTGAATCTACTATTGTGAAAATATTTTTTTTTTATTTTCTACACTTTATCGCAACTATGAAACTAAAAAGAATGTGAATCACAGTTTAATCGTTAGAATACGGAGAAGAGATTCCTCAGAGAAAAGTTAGTTTATAAGATTTTAATGTCTAAGGAAGGGCCCTTATATTCCATTGAAGAAGGCGCTTCGATTGAAGTAATGAGATCGTCAAGAGAGCATTTTTCCGATCGAGATATCATATCGTACGATACTCCAGCTCGTGATAATGACGTACGTTTGTTTGGATTGCATTTACATTTTAAACGCGCAAATAGGTGCTTGTCACTTGTGCAAACGTTTTATTAATTCGTAATTATCTCAATTCAAACACCTTAATTCAAAAACGTGTGTCATATTACGTAGAGTTTGACAGCAAAAATAATGTAAATTTTATACCATTATTCTTTGTTATCGTTAGCAACACGTGAAAGCCGAGCCCTCCGTTTACGCAATGCGCACAAGTTGAGTGGAAGATTTTAACGTACACAACAGATGCGAATCCGGCAACAGTTGCCTGTTATTGCAGTATATTTTTATGTGTGTCAAAACAAATATGTTCTTCAAGAACCGATCATTCAACTGCTCTATTTTTTATAAATATTTTCTACTTTTGTAGCAATTGTAGAGGCGACTCATTTGCCATGTCGGCTCTAAAATGCTAACTCGATCGGCAAAAATATCGATTTGACGAAGAAATCTCGGCCGAGAATAATGTGAATTTACAGTGTGTCCGGTGGTTTCCGAAGAATCGTTTCCGAAAAATTGTTACCGAGGAACCGTTCCTTCGGAAGCCATCGTGCATCCAACGTGCGTTAGCCGGGGCCCCAAATCTGGTAAGAGCAATCTTGCATGACCACCTTTTTTCCCTTTTAGGCAGGGTTAAACTGAAGTTTGAGACTGATAGTTTTTAATTAATCGTAAAGTATTTATTTGTCGCTCTGGCCGAGCTCCGAACAGGCGAAAGACTTTCGCGGAAAATTCCATATGGAAAGAATCGTCGCTTTTAATCTCGCATAATACATATCATTCGCGATAAGATATCCTTGAACAACTTTGCATCTGGAATTTGAACTGAACTTGAAGAATTTCTGAGGGAATACACTAGTAGAATATTCTTATTATTCATTACATATTTCATTAAAGAAGAATAATGAAGATGTAATAAAAAACAAAATATCGCCCAAAAAAAATTTAATATACGAGATATCCTCTAAATCTTTAGGATGTATCTGAGGTACAATCTTAGACAAAAGTGCATGAAATTTGAAATACTTGAATATACCTTACGCATAGCAAATCTAGATGTAAGGAACTCAAACTATAATTGGAGTTTTATTTTTACTCCTAGAAAGTATTTTTCATATTACAAATTTTTTCCAACATTATTTGTGACAGCATATTTTTGTTTATAATTTATTTCTTTAAAATGATATAGTGAAAATAATTGAAACTTGATAGATGGTTTCATCTATCCATATACTAGGTAGATGAACAAAAAAATTGAAAACATTGGTACCATTTCTTCAATATTTTTATTCTTCAAAATTGTCTCTTTCCATAAGAATACGTGGGAAATCAGTGAAAATTAAAATCGTTGTTACGCAGCAACTGTTTAGTCGTTTAAAGTTTTTTTTTGCAGCACATCAGGAAGGTTAAAGAACAATCTCACAATTTTTATCGACTTGATACTATTTCGAAGATAGCTCAGATACATCCTTAAAAGATTTTAATCTTATATTGACCTCAAAAGGATTCCTCTAAAATCAAGAGAAAATTAATATTCAGAACATGCGATTATAGGAAAAATCACTTTGAACGTAAAATACCTTTTTTTTGGATGATAGTGCATGAAGAATCTCTGAAGAAGAGCTAAAAAGAAAAGAAGAGAAATAGCAAAATCCTGTTCGGCGCGACACCACGGCGATTAGAACCATCTTTCGTATCCCTTTAAGGCAGGGTGCAATACAACACATGATATAACGCTTACGATTAAACGTTATTGAAGAATAGCGCGTGTGATTCGCGCGTATCCCAAATGCGGGGTACGCGCGCACGCCTATGGCCCTGATGCAAGGAGGATTTAGACGAGCACTGTGGCATGACTACTAACTTATATTTCCCTTTCAGGCAGGGTGAGAGACATTATGTGCGTTATAGAAATAGCTTCGGCGTAGAATATAACTGGCCCGTAATTAGAGTTAAAGAAAACACTCGCGCACGTTCCGACGTTGCGTTATAAACTCACCCGGAGTAACCCGGGTTGCGTGCTCCCGCGTGTACATGGTCATCAATAATAAGCGATCGTCTGGCCCGACGTGGAAAATCCCGATTGCTTTCATAATCGGCTTACTGGCACTTCCGTTCGAGAGGGGGGGAAAGGGAGAGTTTATTCTTGCGTCTGTCGACACGATCCACCTGTTACGACAGACCGAAGAACGTAGCTATGTTTGACAAGTAAACAGCCGAAAGCGCATGAATGGGCATCGCGTTTAGCTACGGAAATAATTCGCGAGGATAGTCAAGTCACTCGCCTTTGTCATTGCGGCCACGCTGCACGCGCGGAGCACGTTATATTTGATTAAGCTACACCTTAACTCGAGTGTCAAGTATGTTCGCGCTATTGCACGACTCTCTACACGTCCCTTTCAAGCAGGGTTCAAACGCTAATCGAACTTTACCTCCACCCCACAGATTTCTACAATGTAGAAGTTTGCAATACACGTTGACAAATAAAGAAACTCACCGTTTTGATCCGCAGCTCTGCCGAGTGTCAGCCCTCTTTCTCTTCCTCCCTCGTTATCCTCCGGTGATCACGACTTCGCGATTTCTCCTCTCTTTCTTCTGTTTTTCAGATGCATTTCAGGGGACGGTGCGATACGGTAAGAGGTCAGTAAAGAGACGATCGCAAACCGGACAACTAGTATGTATATTTTTACATTATAATAATCTCGTTTTACATAAACGTTATTACAATATAGAAACATAAATTTTTTTTTATAATATCTCATCCATTGTAACATCTCACAACGCCTCACTATGATACACACTTCGTGGTCGTGATTATTATATTACTACCTACAATCCCTGGCGTAAAATCTCGTCAGCGTGCCCGGAATACACCGCTCGCGTGACTCTTTTCCTTGAATAAAACACGCGTGCCTCGCGTACGAGAGCGACAAGATGAAACTTGCACACAGCTTTTTATCCCACTTATTATTTAACGTTACGCACGTCGCTCAATTTTACCGAAAAAGAAACCGCAGATTTAGCTGCGTGTATACTTTATAATTATATTCAGACCGTAAAATTGGTTCCTTATTTAATATGCAACGTTCTATAGAATTTTAATCTTGCATATGAAAGAAATGAGGAAAATGATCGTTTTGAGACCTGCTCGAGTGCCAAGAGTATTTCCAGGTCAAGTGTATTTAATAACTGAAGGATAAAGAGTAGAGCGCGTAATGACAGGCTTTTTTTCTTCTCACTGCACGGAAAAGAATTGTACGGATGTTTTTCGTACGATTCTTTTAATTTAGGCTTCATTATCTATGCGAAGTTACGTAGAAACTTTCGGAAAATATTCCAATATTCGTTTCAAGTAGATTTTTGAAATCTCTTTCCAGAAATTCGATAATGTTGAGCTGTGTGCCTCTCTTACAATCGCGAATCTCTTGTTTGCAGTACTCGACGGTACTCGAACTGTGTAGACAAAGTTTTGAAGTTAAAATTTTGTACGTTTTATCGGTGCCTCAGCTTGTTTTATTGCGAACACATTTTTCCGCCGACGTGATGCGCGTAGCACTGCCGGCGCGATATCGAAGCTACAAAGTAAGAAGCAACGAGAAGCATGAGAGTCATTTCTGCACGACAATCCCGAACGGTCAACGATCGGAGAACAATCCGCCTTCTCTTTCTCTCGAGTGAAAGCTTGTCGCTCGTGTAACGAGCCACGGCGCGCGTCACTCCGCGACGCAGAAAATGCCCTCTCCTTCTCTCGTAGAAACGCACACACAAACGATCGTCCTCACATCGGCACTATGATTGTCAAAAGGAAACTGGAGTGCGTACACGCATGGGTTTGGCACACGCATCTCGTGTCTCGGGGGACTTAAATTTTTACGTGGAGTCGGCGCGACCTCGATGAAGGGAGCGTTAATCGCCCATTGATTGTCACGCAAACTGCCAAGTCGGCGCGATTGTATCGTATCTCCTCCGGTGGTATCATAGTGTCGTAAGAAATAAAAACGCGACCAGCGCAAATATTTCTCTCTCTCCTTTTTTCCGCTTTACGACTGCCCTCGAAGTTTCTGACGTTCGCTGTATGACGCAAACGCCCGTAGAACTTGATTCGCCCTCGTGGGATCTCTTCGAGACTATCCGGATTAAAAGCCACGAGCGCGCAAGTACTAAGCTATTTATTAGCTCGCTTATTAAATGGATCTCTCGCATTAGGCCAAGTAATCTCCAAGCGTATGCAAAAAAAAAAGACGGGAGTGAAGGCTCGTCGCGAGAGACAGGCTTATAGTGAAAAAAGATCCTCGTACGCTATCAAGTAACGTCTACCAAGTGGCCCTAGAAATTAATACACTGAGAGAGAAATATAGTTACTTTTGGCCTCAACCATAATTTTATAATATTTCTAACACGAAATATGATCAACTTAACTATATGCATCATTATGTTAATCATAATAATTGTAGTTGAGGCCGAAAGTAACTATATTTTTCTCTCAGTATAATTATAGGTAAAAAAGGGAAATATCTTTATAGAAAAGATTTTTACGCAAAACGTGGTAGCGAATTATTGTGTTTCTCCGAAATCGCCGAGTCGATCGGCGACTGAGAACTATGGCCGAGGTATTTCCGGCGAGAGATCTACGGCCGTGAGCTGCTTTAAGACTACCTTGACAAGCTTATCGGCGAAATCGGCTGCGCCATCTCTCCGAACGTAACGATCTCTGAATTTATCTAGAAAAAAAAGCCCGAGATGTACGCTCGGAAAACCGATAATTTCTAATTTACGCCCTTATGCGATATGTATCGCGAAAGATCGGCGGACTACGTTTGCCGATTGATTGTGCGACGCGAACGTGCCTGTCAAAACCGACCCGTTTCCCTTCCATGATGATAAACAAAGTCTGACGTGTGCGATCAGTCGATCGATCGTACCTGCATCGGCCTCGTTCGTAGATAGAGCAAAGGATATCAAACGCGATTCGGCGAAGTATAATACAATGGTGAAACATAATTTCTCAGGACGGTCACCTTTAGAATAGACTGCAGCGAAGCGGAGCAACGCAGACGCGTTAATTCGGTACGCAGGACAGAGAAATTGACGAAGTAGAAGAGATTGGTCGAAAAAGACGAAGAGAATAATTCTTGCCGCTCCTCCCTGCGATCGATCTGTCGCGCGATCGTAACACTTCGAAAATGTTTATCTTACGTTCGACGTATACGTGTGAGTCTGGTACCAAGTATAATCATGAAAATTCTAAAATTCGCCTGCATTTTTCTCTCTTTTTTTCTCTCCTTAATCGCTCGATATTCCGCGTCGCGTTAATTTTATACATCGCGGAAATGGCGTTAGGGACTAATGCGTCATTATACATACATGCGCGTGTAAACTTTAGTATTTATAGACGTTATCATACGTTATCTCATTGTTGGATAGAAAACGTCGTCTCGCGTAACGATCGCTAGCGAACTCGCAGAAATTCGAAGCTATGGCCGAGCTCTTCGAAAAATGATACGCTTTAATTAAAATTAGTTTACGGGAGATATCACATTCATTTCTACATTTATGCGGAAAGACAAATAAAAATGGCGTATGGCCGAAAACTGCGTTCATGTTTTAATATGCTTCGCGATCCAGAAAAAAAAACCCGCGTGATATAAATGTCACAGTTCTAAAAAAATAATGTTCATATATCAATCTGAACGATTCAATTTAGCCTGTATTCAACGCGAAAAAGGCTTTCGTGAACGAGAGAGGTTTTCACGAAATTCCTATAAATTTCTCCCGACCTTAGCAATATTGAAGTTCGACCCTGTTGTGTCACAGAGAACTTTCGTTGCCAAATATGACGGTTATTTTTCAGCATAAACGAGATTGCATCTATCGGTACATAAACGGTATCCATATGTATGAAAAGCTGTATTTTATTTTATCGATATATGACTGATTCCGTCACGAGATGTTTCAGCGACACCAGATTTAACCTGACGTTTCAAATTAAAATAATTTCACGAGCAGAACAAACGAAACGATAAAATTCAACGATAAAAATTCAGAATGTTTTCATTGCGAGTAGCGATAACGTATATAAAAATATAATGGATGTTTCCTGTACAAAATTTTATACATTTATGAAGACGTTGAATATACATTTCGCTATAAATTACAAATATTGCTTAGTTGCCTTTTGCAAAATACAAGACTTATAATCGAATTATGCTCGGCAAATATTTTCCATGCTCGTAGAAAGGGGATTGCGGAATAAATGTATTGGAAAAAGTTTCTGCTGAATCGCCATCATCATGGCGAAAAATGTCCGATAAAACTTTAAGCAATTAGTCACAAAGCGAAATGGGAAATTGCCGCGGAGTGAAGAGAATAAAAATACTTCGGTTGTGTTCACCGTGCGAAGCGTGAATTGTATCCTTACCCGTACAATAATGTACAGGCATACATACACACACGCGTACACGCAGGTACATACGTTTTTAATAATCGATCGCCAATATGCTAAATGCTCCGTTTCTTCACTTTTCCTTCCTATATCACACGATCTCGACTATCTTTTTTATGACAAGTTATTTTACAATTGACAACAACAAATTTGGCCCTTATCTCGACTATCCTCACCGGTGTGCGTAACTATATTGTTAATAATGAACCTCTTATGTACAGCTTTCTACGCACGAAAACGTCCAAGACCGTCGTCGGCGCGAGGGAATCGGCAACCCGAGAACCCCCGTTCATTGAGCTCGTGTCCTTTCTCGTCCTGGAAGACATGTAAAAAAGCACCGAAGAAATCTACACTCTACGTCGGTTTTGTCTGAACGACACGATCTCTCGCGGATCCGCGCAAGACTCATGAAGCTCGTATTCGCGGATTGATACTGACGCAGATCGATACTAACGTGTACCTAGTTCGGGCCTCTCGCATTCGAGGAAGTAAGTAGACGAGAGGTCTCGTGAACCAACCGATTTCTTCGCCGACGTACGGACGGCTAAATGCCACGTCTATGGCAGCGCATCCTCTCGCGTGACTTCTAAATCGTTCCTTCGTTGTTGACATTCGGTGTGCGACCTATCGTCGGAATAAATTTCGCGAACAAAACTACGCGAACTCTCGTCAAAGATCGTAATCGCGCTCCTGAAAAATTGCAGCCCGCTTCCACGCAGATCGAGGGCTCTTATTGTTAGTTGCTTAGTCGCTTCACATTTGTTATGACAGATCACGTATTCCTAGAAAAAATTCCGTTAGAAAACGGATAAAACATGCATTTCGTTTCTGAATGTTTTATGCGTTTCTTTCTTTGCAATAGTAAAACAGAAACGAAAAGGATAGAATACATGTTCTATCCGTTTCTACATTGAAAAAAAAATTCTGGTTAAAAATGGACGAATCAGAAAATCTTGTAGGCGCGATCAAATATTCTGGTTATTGTAAGAGAAATTCCGATTATCATAATAAAACTCAATACTTTATAATCCCAGATAGGAAACTTTTGTAATAAATGCACAATTATTGCTTCTTTCTATTTTTACTTCTTTCACAGCATTTCACAATAATTGTCATAAGATGATTATCTGTAAAATGCATATCTTTTGCTGAGAAAGAATTTTATAATTATAAATTCTAAATATTGAGAAAATTATGAAGCAGAGTACTTAAAAAATGAAAAAATAAAAAAATTTTTTACTATTACTCAAATAATCTGTCTCTTATACACATC
>VBVR01003144.1:0-18815 GCA_011638315.1 Tetramorium parvispinum | reverse complement strand
AATCATTTCAGGGCGATATGAGCCTTGGATAGAAGAATAAAACCACACACTTTGAGACCGATCGGTGGTGGGCCCAAAAACCCGCCTTATTGACCCGACTCCTTTATTGGATTACTTTGTCATTTTCTATAAAATTCAGTTGACCAAGTATTTGGTCTATCAAGAGAAAACTAATTTCGGAGTAAAGATTTGCATCAAAACATCAAAATTCACTTGCAGAAAAGTAACGTAATATTACAGATAAATTATAAATGTTGCATAATGCTATAATATTATACATATACAAAACGTATCTGGCAATAGATAAAGTTGACAAGGAGCGATTTTTCACGATATTTCAAAAACTCGAATAATTTTTTTTCGTCTTAAATACAGCTGGATGATATGTTAAGATTCTTTTAAAGCGGTGTAAAACTTTAATAAAACTTTTTCTTATTACATTTATATAAATATCTTAAATATTATATTACACGTTATTACGTTAGTTATTATAAATTATATGAATAAAAATTAATATTGCGACAGTTTTGTTAAGAAGCAATTTTAATTTTTAACAGCAAATGTTACACGTATGATCTACTGTCGAACATTTTGTATACTTAAATTTCACTATCAATATTGACATAAATCATGCCAAATTCGTGAAGTTTCGACAAGCGGAAAATTACAGCTTGCAGGTTTATTAATTCCACGCAATATCGCGTAACAATTGTAGCTCTATTATGAAAAATATTTTATTAATACACGTTTACGCTATAGAGACGAAATGAAATCTCGCG
Organism: Tetramorium parvispinum; assembly: GCA_011638315.1. NCBI lineage: Eukaryota > Metazoa > Arthropoda > Insecta > Hymenoptera > Formicidae > Tetramorium > Tetramorium parvispinum. The sequence goes on along the minus strand of VBVR01003144.1, from coordinate 18,036 downwards.
GTCAGTCTATTTTGAATACCATCTTTCACCTATAAACGGATCCGCTTTATTTTCCTGTTTCTCTCATTGGTAGTTTGTAGACCATACGATAAAGAAACGCGAGGTACAAAGGAACCAGTGACGTTTAATTCGAAAAAGGGAGAAAAGAGAAACTTATACAGCGACAGTCGCCGTCAGGAATGTAATCGACATTCTTTGTGTAATTATAATGTAAGCGCCAGCCAGATTCACGCAATATATCCCTAATCAATGTTCATATATTGAATATTGAAAGAAATGTATAAGAAGCTATTTAGTATTATAAAGAAAATGAGTGTATATATATATATATACATAAAATATATATATACAATAATATTTATTCCTATTGCTTCACGGACATCGAAATTCATGACATGGTCGCGCCTTCTTTTCATTCTTAAGGCGATGGTCTCTCGAGAAACAATTACATTCGAGATGTAACGTCCAGATATTTTTGTAGATAGCAATTATTTATGATCACGATGCGATAACGTGATGAGGAATGAAACCGAATAAAACGAATCTTATGCAACCAAGAAGTGAGATGAAATTGAAATGAAATGTTCCAGCGCGATAAGTTTTCCAAGAAATATAATTAAACAATTTTTTTTTATGAAACTGCTACACATTGTTATCGAAATCTACATTATTTTTACTTTTAGAGTTGAACATTAATGTGTTCCTTTTATTTTATTTTCGCAAGCAAACGTGCTTTTGTGTATGCGTCAATTTTTGATATTTTTGTTAAATGCAAAGTGCGAAAGAAACGTCAAAATAATAAATTGAAAGACGTAGACAAATATAAATGAGACTAATTGATCTTTATAAAAATGTCGGTAGCCGAATTTTTTTTTCTCTGCAAGGCAGTCGGATTACGAATGCAAATGGAGACGTACAAATGTATAATTCACCAGGTAGGTTCGTGGCTTTCAATAAAAAATAAATTTATGCAAATGCGCCATTTTTTGGCGAAACAAGTCGTAACCATTAAACTACTCGCTTTTTTCACCTTTCACGAGCAAGAGAGATGCGAATCGGACTTTTCTAATTATTCAAAAGATGCGAGCTTCATAATTCTTCCCATTCATAAATTAGAGATTTGAATTTAAGACACATAATCCTTTTTTAAATTAATGATCAACTCCCGTCAACTTGGAGTTATTTCTCTTCAGTAAAATAGTTCAACCTCTCTGACATTTTAAGAACCAGATAAGGAGTTTCTCCAATGATTGAACTTTACAATAAAATTATGTCACTCATTCTAAGTGAGTTTCATTTCTGTCAGATTTCGAATCGATATCTGGTAAGAAAGATTCATCATTCTCGGCAAGTCGCACATAACGATCTATCTTTGGAATAATCAACCACACAAAGTGTTTAACTTTTAAATATTTATTGGCAATTTAGATGTAATTCCAATGGTTTCATTGACGTGCGCCATTGGATACATACCATAAATAATATTTTTAACATAACTAAATTCCGAGCTAAGTTTCAAGGCATCCCTGGGAGCCTCGCCAATCTAACTTTCTCAATCAGATTTCTTAGCATAGTTCTTGAAATTTGGAACGAAGTACATGGGTGATATCAATACCGCTGCAGATATACAGAATAACGCAAACATCTTTTCCTGCAACAAAAATCGTCCTCGTTAATACAGAAAGCAAAATCAATCCACAAAATCGTAATATGTTTAAACATGAGATCCCATTGCAAGAAATATAAATTGTTGCTTCAATTTTCCATCAAAATTTATTATCATACTAAATATCCACCTCTTTTTAATCCAATTTCTACTATTCTTCTAGTAAAACAAATGGAAAATTTATCTCTCACAATTCAATATTCTTCTGAAGGAGATTAACCCTACATCACTCGCATGATTTCTATTTTAAGATCTTTGCATGGGTGTATTTTACATTCTAACATTATACTCGACTTTCTTTGTTCTCCTTTATGATTTACAATAAAGTAAGGTAAATATTTTATATATCCTCCAGATTAGATAAAAATAAAATGCAAGTTCTTTAATTGCCAATTTGTGTAGCATGTAGTAACTAAAGAAAATGTTACGATGTAAATTTAATAAATTTAATAAAAAGTAAATAGTAGATTTTTAAGAGAGAATTCTGAAGGGATATTTTACTCCCCCATGCGAGTAATATGAGGTTAACTGCGCGCAAAGTCTCTCTCTCTCTCTCTCTTTCTTTCTTTTTCTCCGTCTCACTCTCTCTCTCTCTCTCTCTTTCTTACGTAATTTTATATGGATCCGCTACGGAAAAGTTGTACTCACAGCGGTGGAGATTTTTACTTCGGGCGGTGCGCAGACAATTGTGTTTGTGCACGTCCTAGCAATAATGCCGGACAGGCGCGACGTACTTCTCAGTCCGTTGCGAACCGCGAACATCCTTGCTGCCGCTGTTTGCAAACTTTTCGAGTATCGTCGCACAGAATCGCGAGACCGCTTCAAGAGCACCCAGAAATATTGCTTCTCAAGACACGCAGTCCCGTTCAACGTTCACACCACAGTATAAGTATGTCTACATACATATAGTAAGTTCACTCAGTGTCGGCACCTTTGATCTCAAGTGAAATGGTCGGCCATGTTGTTGAGTGTGCATAGCGCGGACAATTCAAAAATTTCAAACTATGTATGTTAAGAGAATGCAGAAGTAAATACTACAATATTTATAAAAAAAATGTATAAATTTAATAAAAAAAGGGTTAGTCATAATTTCTAGTTTGTATTTCACATATAACTGTATTTGTGATTCCCGTATCGTATGATTTTACCCTAACTCTTATTAAAGGAACTCTACAATTCGCGAACGCGCGACGCCCTCTGCAGACTGTCGACGATTAAATTCAATCGGAGTTTAGTCGAAGCCGTGGTCGAAGTAAATCGAAGTGGCTTTCAGGATTTTTAGGTAGATTAGATATCAAATAGTTGTGCCATTTTTACCCTGCGCAAGGATATTTTGGCCAATTTTGGCAAGAAGGGGAAGACAACGAGACACTTCGTTTTCTCATTTTTTTTATCAATAATGTTTGTGTTGTAAATTACATGTTGAAAGACAATTGGAGGATATATTTAATTATTTAATTAGGTATAAGGTAAACAATGTTACTGTTGCCGTGAAGAAAACGGAAGATATCGACGCAGCTCGTGAAACGTAGACATTTCTTTCCATGAAGACGGAGATGGATATCGCCAGCCCTACTCCTCAGGATTTGCAGACGAAGCTTTACTTTCTGGTGGAGCAGCTGCAGCACATGGCCGGGGAATTGCCGCCCAAGTATCAGATGCGACTGCCGTACGAATTGTTGTCCGGCCTGGCGAATTCTCTGCTGAACGATACGATCTTTGAGATAGTGAAGGGTCTGATGGAGATACAGCACGTCACTGAGAAGCATCTCTTCCAACAGCGACTGCAGCTTTTGAATCAGCAGAAGATTGAGTGCCAGGAAGCGTTGTCGGCGACGGTGACGGAGGAAGAGGTAGCTTCAATAAAAGCGGCACTTGCCAAGAAGCACAAGGAGGAGCTGAAGCAAATGGACATGAAACTGGTCCTGCAGCTCGATCAGAAGGTGGCTGACCAGCAAAGCATATTGGAGAAGGCTGGGGTACCTGGATTTTACGTGACGAGCAACCCAATAGAGATTCAAGTACAGATGAGGCTGTGTGACTTCATAATTAGGCTTAGCAATATGGATATACCAACTTGACGCGAATGTAATGTAAATTCTTTTTTTGTACAATTTCCATTTAGTCATTTATCACTTACATGTAGCAATTATGTCGTTGCTTCATTATGATCATATTTGTCATTTATTAATTAGTACATATTTAATGTAACATTCTAAAGGTTATGTTAAAGACTAAAGATTTATATTATTTATATAAAATGTTTTATTCACAAATCCAGATTTTTTTTTTGTACAATGCAATTTTATATACATTGTTATATTAAAAAGTATTATCACTAAGATTCACATCTGATAATCAAAAGTGTAATTGATTAACAATATATACAATAGTTTCTTCGGAATAGAAAAAGATTTTTATTAATTACATAGATATCGTACATGAAATATACATGAAATATGTCAAAAGGAAAAGTAGGACAAGTTCTGAGAAAAATAAGAGATTTTCCCCTTATATATATTTATATTTATACATTACATTATAATGGTAAATAATATTAAAAGTATGACTATTTTTATAAAATAATAATAAAATATCTTTCCCTTTTAAGATATGAATAACGAAAGGTGAACAGTTTTCTCTTAAGTATAATTCTGTCTCCATTTTGTATAATTATATGTACACATTATTGATAAATTGTATCCCCAGAATAATTCATTTACTGTATCGATTTCTGTATCACTTACAAATAGGAAACTTTCAAAATATACCAAATCGAATAATGGCAAATAATAAAATTTAAAATTTTAATAAAATCTAAGATTAAGTAAGATTAATTTTAAAAATGCTTTCAATACAAAAGTAAAATATTTATAGATATCTTTGTTAAACAAATATATTTTATATAATTATTTTTTCAATTATATTATGAATTTTATATGCAAGAAATATATGAAATAAGATATTTTGTCAATAATATACTCTTACATACATATACTATTTAGTACATACTGTATACAAAGTGATACAGCAAATCAATAACGTAAGAGAAGTGATGGTATTAATCATGTGAAGCATAAATTCAACATATCTGTATCCAATTCAAAATTCTCTATGCTGTAGATTATTTTATCAAAATGTTGACTGTGCAGATGGAACGTGATCAGTTATTGGTTTACCGGATCGAAGGGAATCGATCTCGTCCGTTTTCGTGAAACATATACGATAAACATCATCGAACATTGAAACAAAATGCACTTCCAAACCATCTGTGATATATTTAGGCAGATCGTTGTAATCTTTCTTGTTCTCATCGGGCAAAATTATACATTTAACATCAACTCGCTTCGCCTAAAAATAAAAGTGTGATTTATTAATCTTATACTTTCAATAAAGTAATCGTTCAACAAGTCTATAGTAAATAATTGTTTCATAAAGCTATAAATAAATATTGATACAAACGCACGCTTTAATAAATAATTTAATAAAATTAGTATATTAAATTTTCTAATAATAACAAAGAGATATCGAGGTTTATTAAAATTAATACAAGATTATGTTTATACTCACCGCAATGACTTTCTCTTTGATACCGCCGACAGGAAGTACTTTGCCCATAAGACTCAATTCGCCCGTCATTGCTACGTTCTGCCTGATAGCTTGATTTTTAGCTAGGGACAATAACGCAGTAGCGATTGTCACACCCGCGCTAGGTCCGTCTTTCGGGGTTGCTCCTTCAGGCACGTGTATATGCAGGTGAGAATCATACAGAAACGTATTCGAAGCGTCCTCCTGTTTCAAATAATTCCTTGCCACAGTCATCGCGATATGTATGGACTCTTTCATTACGTCACCCAGGTGACCAGTGACTTCAAAAGTACCCTCCGCCTTTTTGCCACCCGTCGGCTTTCTCATGGTACTTTCGATAAATAGCGTGGACCCGCCCATGGCGGTCCATGCCAATCCCATCACAACGCCGGGAGGCGTAATATCGTACATCCTGTCGTGCGTGAATACAGGCTTGCCCACAAACTCCTGCAAGTTGCTCTCGGTGACGTCGACTTTGTCAGTTTCCTTCTTCACAACTTTAAACGCCACTTTTCTGTGCACCTTCTCTATATGTTTCTGCAGACTTCTCACCCCCGATTCTCGGCAATAAGATTTGATTAACACTGTGAGCGCATTGTCTTGTATGTTGATTTGTTCCTTGCTGAGACCAGACTCGTTTCTAGCTTGCGGAACCAAGTACTGTTTCGCGATGGCGAGCTTTTCCTCGGCAACGTAACCGGACATGTCTATCATCTCCATACGATCTCTCAGGGGTTCTGGAATAGTTTCTACTACATTTGCCGTGCAAATAAATAGTACTTTCGACAAATCTACTGGCACATCTAAATAGTGGTCCAGGAAGTTTGCATTCTGCTCTGGATCCAACATCTCGAGAAGAGCAGATGCAGGATCTCCTTGGTGTCCCCTAAAACATCACAAATGTTATAGATGTGAAAAGAAATATAAAAATGCCAAAAATTTAATTTTTTCAGACATTCTCTAAATGTTCTTTTAAATATTTCGTAGATATTTTCCATCTTAAGATAATATATATTAATTTGTTATAATATTTACAAAGATTACGTACTTGCCGATCTTGTCGACTTCATCTATCAGAATCAACGGATTCTCAGTTTTGGTTTTTTTTAAGCACTGAATGACTTTGCCTGGCATGGCTCCCACATATGTTCTCCTGTGCCCTTTAATCTCGGCCACGTCCGTCATTCCGCCGACGCTGAATCTAAAATATTCTCTGTTCAAAGCGCGAGAGATCGATTTAGCTATTGAGGTCTTGCCGACCCCAGGAGGCCCATAGAAGCACAATATTTTTCCTTGTGTGCTGCCTTTCAGTTGACTAACAGCAATAAATTCTGTAATTAAAAATACAATATACAATGAGAAGCATTATTATTTAAATAATATCTACATATCTATATGAGCGCATCTGTGTACCAAGTATTCTTTTCTTTATATCGTCCATTCCATAATGATCCTCGTCCAAAATTTTGACAGCATCTTGAAGATTTAAATTTTCTGTACTCGTTACACCCCACGGCATAGACGTAAGCCAGTCGAGATAATTTCTCGTAACACTAAGAAATACAAAATTAATCATTAATGTATGTAACACATATACTTGATATTATAATATTTGATACACACTTGAATTCGCTACTATGACTTTCTAAAAAGGAAAGTTTATTCAATTCCTCCTCCAATACATCCATGACTGGTTTAGGAACTGTCTTTTGTTTTATTCTCTCTCTATATTTTTCTTCTATCGCATCCTTGTCGTCCTTCTCCAGTCCTAATTCTTTCTTAATAACTTTCAATTGTTCATGAAGAATATATTTTCTATGTTGTTGTTTTACTTTCTCCTCAACCTCTCTGCCAATCTTTTGTTGCAGTTTACTCAACTCATATTCTTTTTTCAGAAGTGCAAGCGACAACCTCAATCTTTTTAGAATCTATGAATGAAATATTATTTTAATATTTTTTCTAGATACGGAATCCTATATGATTTCATAAGAACGATATACTTACGTCCATTTCTTCCAAAACTTGCTGCAATTCCTGCGCATCCGCTCCAGTTAAAGCAGCACCTAAATCGCTGAGGTAAACTGGATTATCCACCACTCTTTGTCCTTGATGCAGCATTTGCTGCAGAGATTCGCGATACAAAGGATTCATGCTGATTATGTCTCGGATTGTTTTGATAAGTTCTTGAGTCAATGCCTATTAAAAAAATATTTTTAGCAGTGAAATTACAGTTTCTCTAATAGTATCGTATGTAAGGATAGGACGTTATATTTTAAAAGAAACACTATCTTATTAACCGAAATATTATGCTATTAAAAAAGTCCCGAGCGATTGTTAAATTACGACTGTTGAGGAGAGTTTCTTGCACCATACATAACAATTGACAACGCCAAAAAAATAAATAAATATCGCTAGAAGACAAGATAGATCCGAATAGCACCAAACGCATGTTTGACAAATGAATAGCGCTTCATAAAATCGATTACATATTCGAATATTTCGAACTTTAACCACACTGCTATAGTAAACTTGTTATAGTACATATAACAGCAAGAAACGCGCTAAAAATTGATTGCTTTTATATATTTCTCATAAAAGTACTTAATTCTAATTTTTACTATAATATTATCTCATGTCTGCAAAATTTCAATATTTAATAATTATTAATGATTTAATATGCTTATTGACTTTAAAAAAATAAAAATGATATTACTTTTAATATAGCGATATTGTGAATTCTTTAAATATTATTTTATATTACCTTGATCTCCTCAGTTTGCTTAAACTTTTCATGTGTGACATTTACAACTTCCACCATTAATATAGGTTGACTACCAGACGGCGGGCTCGATGAATCTAATGGTTTCTCTATAATCTTCTCGGGCGAATCTATCGACGGTTTTATTTCCATAGAGCCCGCTTCTGTTTTCTCAGTTCGTTCTGTAACTTTATTCTCTGCCTTCTTCCGCCACGCTCTGCGGTTCGTCTTGCCACTGGTCATTGTGTCGTCTACGGGGACGGTAATTGTGGTATTTAATAGTGGAAACGTCAGTTTCATCTCTGTGCAAAGTAGGCAGGATGATATTTAAACAGAACTAACCGAAAGAATAGAGCCACACGAAATCAAACAAGAAAATTTTTATCGATTAACGGAACATTTCTACAAAATGTGATTTTATTGTAATATGAAAATAGCGAATATATTCCTTACCGTGTTCTGCCTTTTGAGTAACATCTTCAAAAATCTGGTTGACAATCTTAATTCTTCTGTGTGCCATAATCACTAGTCTTAATCGATTTCCCAGATCCTGTACCTCGTGTACTTGGGCAAAAGTTCCAATCGGATAAATTTCATCCAAGTTTTGAACAACGTCAGCTTCATTCCTGTATAAATTGAATTTTACATTTATTATTCGCATTGTACGATTAATTTTGACGCTATTTATATCAGTATAAATTACTGCTGGAAAATAATTTGATAGGACTTACTCTTCAGATTTTTTTAAGAAAACTCCCACGTAAGGTTGATTCAGCTTTATCTTCCTACGTATTAAGTCTATCAGAACTGGATTGCTAATCTCAACTAGCTTAATAAACCTGGGAAACACTGGATTTCTATTGATAGCAATGACTGGAACATGAGGCCATACTTCAGGTACCACTACAGTCGCAGGCAGAGAGGCAGGATAATCTCCAGGTTGTTCTCCATCGCCATTGCTAAACAACAGGTATATATATCAAACAAAAAACTGCTTTCTCAAAAATAGCATTGGATATACACATATATATGCAAAAATATAAAAGTATACTTTACTATATTTCTGTGATGAAATATAATAATATATTTCATCATAGCTATTACGCAAGATGTTACAGACAGAATAAAAATATCAGTATAAAAAATAGTACAAATTAAAGCATAGGGAAGATAACAAACAACTATTACTGAATTACGAAGCAAATAAATTATAGAGAGAACAAATTTATTAAGTTTACAAAAAACTAGAGGAAAAAGAAGAGGATTACTCGAGTTTGAAAAAGTCAGGCAAGTTAAGAAATAAAACACACGTTAATTAAAAAAATCATGTGAAAACTAATCGAATCGATTAAGTGAAAAGAAAAAGAATTACTCGAGTTTGAAAGAAGCAGGCAAAATAAGAGATAAAATAAGTGATAATTACAGAAATTAATTAAGATCATACGGAAGCTGATCAAATTGATTCAAGTAAATAAACTCGGTTTACCTCGGGGGGTCTCGATCGGAGTGTTTTTTCGTCGTGAAAAATCTCACCGACGTGACTGCGGGATGGACCCGGGTGATCCGCAGCAATCCCGACCTGTGACCCGGCGGCTCCGGCCGCACCAGCCGCGGTCTGACGCAAAACGGCGACGGTGCGCGATGATCCGAGGCCGACCGGTCGCCGCGGAAGGAGCGCGCGATCGCACCGCGCTGCCGCAGGATCTGCGGCAGCTTGGCATTCACCGCTGTCACGAGTCGCATGGTCCTCCGAAACCGTCGCGAATTCGCATAAACTCCAGCCCTTGCTACCTTGTCACTCACGCGAGAATTGCTGGCCGAGCGGGGGGAAAAAAAAAAGAAACCGAGAGAGGTTAGGTTATGACACGCGATACCGCGCGAGTGTGTAACTTGGCCCTAACCTGATTCAACGTAACCATGACGGAGTACAACAACAGGAGGGAGTGGAATTGAGCGATAAAAAGAGATAAGGAGAGAGAGAGAGAGAGAGAGAGAGAGAGAACTTAAAAAATTTGATATGCAAAGTAACAAATTGAATTATTTGCATAAATTTCAATACATAAACGCGCGATAAATTGTATGTTATTTTTCAAGTAAGAAGATCAGATTTTGAACGCGCTGTAATAATCCACACATTGAATTTAAAATAATATTTGTAAAGGAAGAAGAAAATATTTGTTAGAAATTTATTAAATAATAATTGAAGAGAAAAATGAAGTTTAAATTATTTTACTATTTGTTTATATTACTTTTATTGTTAAATTAATTCGTTCACTTTGATTATTTAAGCATGAACTTTTGCGGGCGAATTGGAGAATGAGAGGAAGAATTATTATTCGAGCCATATATATATATATATATATATTTCGAGGACTATCTTAAAATCAATATGTCGCTATATGTTATAATGCGAGATTCTACTATCTCTCTTGATAAGCAAAAATTAAATCAATTGCTACATTATTAATGTGATAAAAAATACATATGAATTTTAAATTATTATTAAATAATAATAAAAAGACATATATTATGTATTTATTGAGACGCTTGAGCTGAGTAACTGGGAAATTCTTTTCGCTAACATATGATTATTTCTTTGGATCCAAAAGTATAATCCAATCAACGCGAAGAAAATTTCCAACAGTTGCAAAATAAATGTTTTGCTGAACACGGCCATTGGCTGTCGGCGCGCGACGAGAGAAAGAGCGTCTTTAATAATATTTTGTCGGGGTTTTAACTTTCTCTCGATCGCAGCATAAAATGCACGCTGCGCGTTAAAAATTAGCTACGTTCTTACACAATTGATTTCGATTTTTATCGAGTTGAAAGAAAAAAAAAACGTAAAATCGAGAAGTTCAAAAATTGCAGACAGAAAAATGTCCGAGTAAAACTTTGAAAAGAAAGGGAAAAAAAGGAATAAAATATCAAACGCGACTAAACGTTGATTTAATTCAGAAAATATTATTTAAGGTAGAAAGTTCGAGATTGTCATCATCGACGATTGTCATTTAATATTTCGCGTACTTTTCGAGTCTTTTTGAAAGAATTACCTCTTTCTGCATGCATCATATTTATGTTAATCGCAAAACGTTTTTATCACAAAAAATTTTTTAAATGCGAGAGGAACATATGTTTTTTTAAATTTCATGCAGATATAGCTGTTTATTAGATCATGGATAAAGTTGTTGGTGACAGACAAATTAATCGAAAACCCTTGATTCCGCCTCTAAGTAATAACAATCATTCAAATTACAAAACATCTCAATCTGCTTCAAAAACGGACAGTAATGAGACAAGTAATGAGAGCAATATTATTGATTACAAAAATATTTTACTCACTATGAGAGGTAAATTATTACAACAGTCATTATAAAATTTGCATTGTTTTTATTATCAAAATATTCTGCAAGATACGAATTTTATTTCTTTACAGGGGAAATAAGTTCAGATTATATATACAGAAATAGCGTAACACAAAAGCAGCCTAACATCACTTTTGTGGAGGACACGGAAGATGATGATGAACAGTTCATCTTAAATATGAAAGCGATTATTGACAAAAATGACCAAATGTAACGTTTATTAACAATTAATTTGGATACAAATCTGCAGGATGTCCCAGTATATTTCTAAAATGCGATATTGTTTTACGAAATTCAAAATAATAATCGAGATATTAAATATTGAAGATATATTAAGTTGTGTTTAGCTCGAGCCATTGCTTTACTCATATCATCTCCACGCACTATCATTTGCCTAATGTTTAACATTTAATATCTCGATTGCGAATTATGCGGCATTGCGAATTTTGCAAAATGATATGGGTATCTTTCTTGGTCACCTCAATCCGTACTATCTTCTTACGAGCGGTGGTAAGGGTATATTGAGACTGCAGATAATTATTGTACTTTTTCGTTCAAGTTAATATTTTGTTATAAATAGGCAGAGCAAGGAAAACTTTAGCATACGCGATTTGCAGAGCAAATCGTATCTATCGAGAAAGAAAAAGTGTGCGTTCAGCGACGAGGATGAAAATCTGATAAAACGATTTAAAAGATCGGTGGACAAAAACAATGCTTCGTACGCAGTTACTCAAAAGTCACAGCAGTCTGAGCACGATGTCTCTGTTAGTAATCAGGGACATCACGATTACTCGACGACCTGTACCCCACAGAGTATTCCAGTGATAAAATATAATCCTAACGATACGTATTTCAGGTATATTCCAATTTTTCGACAATTTTTAGACTTTAGATCGTTTCAAACGTATCGCGGCAATCGATCGATCGGTTGAGTTAACGTTTCATTTTCAGATGCAACATGAATGAACTATTTTTTCACGCAGCTTCAAAAAATGACCAATGGCCAATAACGGCAAATGCGAAAACTACTATTGTAGGTACCGAAATAGAAATCGAGGAAATACGGGAGATGATTTATCACGATCCACATGATTTAACGCCTCCCGAGAAAGGCGACTTGTAATTCGTAAAATAATTCTTAATTTATATAAATATGAAATATAATTTTTGTGATAGTTATTAATTTAATATAGCATTCTATATAAAATTACATATCTGTAAGTTTATTACAAAAAAATCTTATTATTTGTAAAATATATAAGCTTCATCCCCAATAAAACAGTACGTGAAATCCACGTTATTGCCAGATGGAATCCACGTTTGCACGTGGATCTTACGTGACAATAACGTAGATTTCACGTACTGTTTTTATTGGAGATGTGTTCAAAGTCTTTCGGAATTCTGATTCTATCGGATATATACAATATCGATCCGGAAATAAATGATAAAGAAAAATTATTTAAATTTGTAACATACATAATTAGTATAATTATTGTAATAAAATTCTGATAATTTTAATTATATAATTTAAATTATAATAAATATGTAATTAGATTGTTTTATTATACAATTAATGCTGCAGTTCGATATGTCTTTTAACATGTGATCATATTTGGATCGATATCTCGTCGATGATCTCATGAACGAAAAGAACGATCGGCATTCGGCGGTATTCGACAATTCTCGACGAAAACAATTCGATTTTCTATGTATGTACGTTTTTAATAAAATTATAAACAAATAAAATTCAGAATGCTTGTGATAAAATAGTAAAAATAGTATACTACAGTACTATTATATTTTAGTAATATATTAAAAAACTAATAAACTCTTATGGACGATCACATAACTGTTAAAATTTAAATTGTTAACTTATAATGTAATATTAATTTCATGATTTATTACCCCATTATTATCCCATTGTTTCATAAATACATATATTTAGGATCCAAAAATATTTAATTTTAATTTAAAACTGTGTTAGAAACTAATTATTTACATATGTTAATAATAAAATAAATTATATCTAGTCATCTGACGAGGTATGTACAATAGGATCAGGTCACGTGGAGAATTTAAACTGCCACGATACTGCCACAAGATATTCTCGCCAGATGGTGCGACAACTGTCATAACCTGTCCAACAAGCTTTCAAAAAACGCAAAGAGATTATAAGAATATTTAAAATGGTTATTTCTACACAAATTTAACTGAATTGCATTTGCATAATTTGCGCGATATTGCTGAGTGGACTGAACTAATATTGAGCGTTACAGTTACAGTCGACATTCACAGCAATCAGGAACGATGAGTGAATTTAAATTACATCATTTAATAGTGCAGTTGATTGAATTGTTGGGGTAAGCGAAGCAACATTTGCACTTTATTATTTACAACAAGCGAAATCACGTAGATTTACATAAATCGAAGTACTCTTGCAAGAAACATTAACTGCTCCGGACAAATACATGTAAACGTTATTTTCTCAGCTCGGAATCTGCTCCAGAGAGACACTTGGAGAGACTACAGAAGGAAAGCCTGACAGCGAACGCGCTGAACGCCGTCGCTCCTCACAGTTGTATTCAGCATCTCGCGAAGATTTCGTCCCAGCCAGAATTGTTTATACAGAAGTACGAGGAACTAAAGTCAAAAAAGTTAGTGAGCCAATATAACGTACATGTCATGGTTTTCGTGCAGAAGGGTGAAGGATGTATTTTTTTCAGAGTAGATTTGTTAGGTCCGTTTGTGCAGACTCTAGAATTGATATCGCAAGATGAAAAGCTGAAGAAGTACTTATCGAGATCTGTACCAAGGGCAGCAGCTAGTTCTCTGAAGGATCCGACTATTACACAGGAAGATTTGCCAAAAGTAATAATATACAAGTGCATGACTTTAATAAAATAATTTTAATATACAAGAGTATAATATTTTTAATAAGATTTATATCTTAATTATATGTAACTTAGTATTTCAATTAATTGCTTTTATTCTTTCACATGTACACCGACATATGTTATGTGTAATTTTTTAAATATTTGATAGATTTGCAAAACTGTAATTAAAGCTGCTGTAGAAGGAGGAAAGAAGTTAAACCAGCATGTTTCGATCAGCAAAAGAAATGATAGTGTCTTAGTGAAGCACAACTGGGTAATGGAACGTCCACGTATAACTTGGGACTTTCACAGTGATGCCACTGTAGCACTTTATCAAAGTTTGTAAACAATGTTTTTTGTGATATGCAAGATTGAAAAATAATAAAACGTGCCTATCTAAAATAATTAAATATTTACAGAGGTTGTACCAATTGTATCTCAGGAGTCCATACTCCTTTGGAATATTTTGTATTGTTTGAAAGGAGTAGATGGATCTTATATCGTTTCGGAACCATTAACGAGTCCTTACACTGTTAAAACCTTTAATATATCACCTGATGTTGGTAAGGAATGATTATTAGAAGTATTATATAATTATTACAAAGATTAAAATGTCTTGAATTTTGTTTTTAGGTGTATCATTTAAACAATTAGCGGAACAGATATTACCTTTAGCCTCCTACTATTCCATGACAGTGAGATTTGTTGAAGAAAAAGTCTCGCCGGATGACGGACAAGTCAATCATGCTCTGAGAGGAGCTATACGATCCCTGCTGAAAGATTACTTGGTATAATAAATTACAATTTATAATTTGAAGACAAAATATATATTTGTATTTCCCTAATTTAATTCATATATTTAAATATTCATTTTATACGTTATTTCTCAGCTTTTTGTTGTGCAACTAGAAACTGAACACATTCATGGTAAACTAAATTTGCAAAAGCTATGGTTTTACATACAACCTACTATGCTTACGATGTCCATACTTTCTCAAATTACGTCCACAATATGTAAGGTTAGTCTAAAACATCAGTTAATGGCACTAAAATAATTCTGATTACACTTGATTAGATGTATATAGTGAATGAACTGTATTTGCTATAATTGAAATTTTAGAATTATAATATGATGAAATATTTGATTCTAGGCGAATGCTAGAGGAGGCAAAGTATTGAGCCTTCTGCATGAGCAAACATTAAACAATGTTAGTGGTGAAGCAAAGTCTAAAGAATTGTGTTTATATCTGATGCAAGCGGCGAGCATGCCATATATGCAAATTTTAGAAAAATGGGTTTACAAAGGAGTGATATGCGATCCATATCAGGAAGTTAGTATTAAGTCAGTTTTTTGTATTATACGTTATGAATAGCACATTCTTACTTATTCATTTATCAGTTTTTTGTAGAAGATAACGAATTGATTCAAAAGGAAGAACTTCCTGTGGATTATTCTGCAGATTATTGGGAGAAGAGATACACTATGCGATTAGAAAGAATACCTGTATTTTTGAATGAACATGCACAAACTATACTTAGAACAGGAAAATATTTTAATGTGATTAGACAATGTGGTACGTTTTAAAATAATACAATATCCATTTTTTATTAAAACGAGTATTGCTTTATATAAGCAATAAGTATTAATCATATCATATTTGATTAGTTTGCAAATTGTCAATTTAAAAATTATTTAATAAATTTAGGTAAAACAGTACAGTGGGGAAAACAGGAACCATTGAGTTATCAGTATCAAGGGCAGAAATACATAGCTGCCATCGATAGGGCATATTCAGAAGCTGCCAGAAAATTATTAGAAGTACTCATGAAGGAAAATGATCTGATGGGTAGACTACGTAGTGTGAAGAATTATTTTCTTCTTGCCCAAGGAGATTTTGTGGTAAGTTAAATATTTAAAAAATTATTTACTTCTTGCATTTCCACTTTTCCATCATTCCAAACTCATCTTTTCTTTCTAAAAATTATTATCTTTAATTCTTCCATACTTAGAATTAAATTCCTTTTCGTCAAAAAAATAGAGAAGTTTCTTCTAGTATTTTCCAATTTTTTATTCTTTATATGACGAAATATTTGTCTTATTTTGTTAGGTTCAATTTATGAATCTCTGCGAAGCCGAACTAAACAAAAGTATGTACGATATCGTTCTGCATCGTTTAGCATCTCTTCTCGAAGTTGCCTTACGAATGTCCACTGCAGATTCAGATCCCTATAAAGATGATCTGAAGCCGGAATTACTTCCATATGATTTACAATA
Source organism: Tetramorium parvispinum (assembly GCA_011638315.1). Classification (NCBI taxonomy): domain Eukaryota; kingdom Metazoa; phylum Arthropoda; class Insecta; order Hymenoptera; family Formicidae; genus Tetramorium; species Tetramorium parvispinum. The sequence continues at coordinate 1,514 of VBVR01003144.1, read as the reverse complement.
TCAAATGTTTAGAATACTCTCCATCCAAACTAGAGACGAAAAAGGTATATGCGAATAAAATTATACTTTAAAGGAAATTAATAATGAGAACTAATTTCTCTTGCAGAATACTGTTTCCAAGCAGGTAAAATTTTGACTGGTTTGGAAGCTTTTGTCTTCAATTATGATGTTAAATGGCCAGTTTCTCTGATTATTAATAGAAAGGCTATAGCTTGTTATCAAATGTTATTTAGGCATCTGTTTTATTGTAAATATATTGAGAGACTCTTGTGCAGGTAAGTACTTTGTTTCAAGAGAACGTATGCTTTATATTCATAAGAAAAGTTAAAAAATCTGATGGATTTTAGAGTGTGGATTAGCAATAAAATAGCAAAGACTTTCACGCACGAAGTGGCTATGGCTTACAGACAGGCATTTTCATTACGGCAGAGAATGCTTGATTGTATACAGCATTTGGAGTACTATATGATGGTGGAAGTTGTGGAACCAAATTGGTTAAAATTCATAAATAAGATGAGCAAGGTGATAATTTATATTTTTATCTAAAAGATACAATATATAATTGTAATGTAAATAAAATATGTACTTTATATTTGACTTAATTTACATATTTAATAAATTAATACAGGTTAGTAATGTTGATGACGTGCTGAGCGTGCATCAAGATTTGCAAGACAGTTATTTGAAGGAATGTATGTTAACGGATCCTGATCTTCTTGGATGTATCACCGGTCTATGCGCCATATGCCTAGAATTTTGCAATTTTATGCAGGTAAATCCTTCCGTTACATATTTTCTTTTAATAATTATTTAATTTTCATGCATGTATAAAATTACATTTAATCTCTTTCTCTAAGTTGCGACCATTGTTTCAATTGAATTTGTTACATCGCTTTACTTATTATTACATAATATATTCTTAAATATACTAATAAATACTTTAAGTCTCATGTTCTTTCCCTTGTATAATAATTTAATGCAAAAAAAATATTTGTATTTATAATTTATATCTTTTTTAATGCAATTTGATTAAATTTTTCCTTGAATCACAATATTTGATTTGAAGCTATTTAAAAAAAATAAGATTATATTTAATAAGATAAATGATAAGAAAATATAACGGGAAAGAAAACTATAACGGCGTTGTGCGAATTTGAAATATTAAGTTTTAATATTCTGCTAATGTTAAGCGTATGAGCCGCTACTACATTGATGCTGAATTGACATCCATGATCGGTACCTGTCAGGAAGATGTCTATGAATATGAGGTATACTTTCAAGGCTTTAAGCTCGCCCGAATGCATCTTTGTAGCCCTAGAATCATGGAGCATTTTTTTTCAGACGAGGCATCTTTTCATTATTATTATATTGTTAAGAACATGTGACTGATATATATGTATATATATATGTATATATATTTATTCTATCGAATTTGCATGATTTATATTTATAGTTATATTATGAATATTAAGGTTTAATTTGTACAGAGATGTTTTGATTTTAATATATTTAGC
>VBVR01003143.1:0-18860 GCA_011638315.1 Tetramorium parvispinum | reverse complement strand
TATATATATATAGTATATTTCTTTAATAATTAAATATTTTGTTCTTATTATAGACACGTGGTTACATATTTTAAATTACAAAATAAAATACTACTATTATGTATTTTCTACAAATATATATATATATATATATCCCGTAACTTTATAGTAAAGATAGCACGTATCTTAATAGATGTATTTAAACTTCTTGATAAAATATTGTAAAATGAGCTTACTTGATAAAGATATTTGCAATCCTTACGGTTTGATGATAAGGTTCATAAATATGAACTTGCAAAATTAAAACTTTTTTGAATTATTTTCGATAATCTTATCAAAGATTAAAAGAACAGCTTTTTCAATAATAACATCGTAATGTAAATTGTTATATGTAGTTGCAATGAAAGTAATATGTAAAAATTTTTAACTATTTCAAAAATGTTAAAACGTTTTTATGAATTATTTATTTGTTATTTAATATGCACCATAATATGCACCAAACAAATATTTTCTATATCTGTTTATATTTTCTATAACTGTTAAATTATTTGAAAATAAAAACATTAAAAATATGAGATTTTAGCAATGACAAGTGTTAGCCTAAGCAAATAATATGTTTAATATGAACTTGGCTCAAATTAATTATATAATTGAGAAATAACTGCGACATACCAACTGCGTCGACGCCGACCATACGCAGCATCTTCAACTCTGCCACTGTTTCGAAATTGGGCCCGCCCAAACACGTGTAAACTCCTTTATGTACGATATCGCTAATACCCATCTCTTCGGCTACCTGTCTACCGATTTCCATCAACGTGGCATTGTAGGCCTTGTTCATGGGCGGAAATCGAGGGCCAAATCTGAAAAATGAAACAAAATATTAAGAATACAGAAGAATATCCAAATAATAATTAAGTAATAAAAATCGTGATCTTTATATTCCAAATGAATATTTCAGATATTCATTTTATTTAACTTTCTATCTTTTTTTAAGAAAGAAGGAATAATACATTTCTTCGATTCATTAAAGATAAAAATGCTAACAAGCTTAATTTAAAAATTTACATTATTAATAAATTTAAAAGTTTCGTTGTGATTGTGACAGATAAATACATTATCGAAACTTATCCAACTCAAACGACTGATAAATTTGTTTATACCGTTCAACTACGTACGTATTTGCTTTGTAAAGTGTTTTTACACTCTATCTTGTTTCTCTTTACCTATCTTAATTCTACTAATTCTATCTTTTCTTCTTTCAATGTCGTTCATTATCTCTTCTATTTTCTACATTTTTTTATCAACATATCTCCTATATCTCCTACTATCTAAATTTTCTTACAATTTTTAATATTTTTCCGCTGCTAGTTGTATTCGTTTTTGCTTCCAAGACAAATTAATTTAACTTTTCATCACATTCGATTATAAAGACAATAGAATTATCACATTGTCATATCGTATAATGATAAAATATTGAGTAATATGATTAAATAAGACTGTTCCCTTATAAACATTAAGTTGAATAGCGCACATTTTACTTTACATTATCTATCTATCTTTGTCATTTAAAATTCTGTATTAAATGATATTTATTTTTCAAGCATTTTAATAAATTTAATAACTGGTCATCAGTGACCACCATGTCATTGAGAAGACAGCCACGAGTGACCAACCTAGCAATCAACTTGTTAAACAATCTCCTATACTCGTGTCTATCGATAAAAAAAATTCACGTAGAACGAATCCCACCTGTCGTCATTTGGTCCTTGAAGCGGGTTGTTGCCGGCAAAACCCATCATATTCACATGGTCCTTCACTATCATGATATCACCTACTCTGTAGGTCGGGTTTAGACCGCCGGCCGCGTTCGTAGCGATTAGGTGCGTCACCCCTACCAGCTTCATCACTCTCACCGGCATGGCACACTGCAAGCCAGCATTGTCATCGTCTCAATAAATACAACACTTCCTTTGTTTTGTCGAAAGATTGTAATTACTGTAGCCAATTATATACCTTCCAGAGTGGATAGCCTTCGTAATAATGAAACCTGCCCTGCATGCACATGACCGGTACGCCTTGGAGGTAACCGAAGACCATCTGGCCGGTGTGGCCTTTTACCGTGGATATCGGAAAGTGCGGGATTTCTTCGTAGGGGAAGCATTGCTTGTCCTCAAGGGATTCCGCGATCGAACCTGGACACAACTCGTTTTGCTCATATGATCCTGTTTAGGAATAAACAAAGCTGTGATAGGATAAACCGTCACCGGAGATCCCGCAAGGCCGGTTAAAATTGTTCGAAGCAATACACAGATAAATCCGATAATCTTCAGTGAACGTCTCTCTTTTTGGAAATCTTATAGTGTGAGAAAATTTTTGGGGGAAATAATACTCCTTTTGAAGTATCCAAAGAACTAGCGATAAATAACTTTATTAGATGTTTTGACATTCAATTCTGAAAATCTTGTAATCTGCCTCGTCGATTACTCCTTTCCTAAAGCCATAATCATTCCCGAGAAAAGGTAGATTAATTTGATTCTGAGAACTTTCAAATACTTTGTGATAACTTTGTTTTAATGTGCGCGTGCAACACGCCTGGCACAGTCAAACAATGGCTACCCGTGCTTTAGTATTTTGTTTTCTTAACATAACTAAAGTTATTACGTGATAATGTAAACAGGATTAGAACCAGATAGCTGTGTTTAACGCTAAGCGTCGTATAAGCGTGAAATCAAGGCGCAAAGTACACATGGAATTATAATCAAGCATTGATAGCACTAATTGTGCTGCAATAATAATAAATATTGTATAAATAGCAGCGCATAGAAATGTCATAGGGTATATTTAAAAATTTTTATCACAATTTTGTATTACAATTTATCTTTTCAATTACAGTCTATAGGGCTGATACAAACTTGAATAAGCAGCTTTAGAAGTACCGTGTACATTAAACTAAACAAGATACAAGAATTTTGAATATTATTTTCTTGTTACTCTCATAAATATTTTTAAATAATGTTGAATATCAATTTTTTTATCAAATCTATTTTATCCCAGATAATGGCAACAGAATAGCAATTTTTATGTCTCACGTCATTATTGTAATGTAATACCAAGTAGAACGTATTAATTAAATTTAATTAAATAACAAACACTTAAAATCCAAATACTTAAACTCACAAAGAATATTATTGAATGTATTAGGTTTATTAGTTTTGGATTGGAAATGGATTAGTTGTGCCGATCAACAATGAATAAGATTATATCATTTGACAAACCAATTACAAACAAATAATGTACGTAAATAAGAGGAAAATTGTAATATTATTAATTTATACTAACCCATTCCCGAGCCGCATATAATTCCAATCTTTGGCATAATCTTGATGCGGTCCAGTAAGTATTGTGCTGACTCCTGAAATGTTTCGAAGGTATACCTGAAAAACGTAATATGCATTTCGTATTGCAATAAATATAATCACGTTAAATTGTGTAAGTTCGAGTGAGTGTCCGTAATGAATAAATTTTATATGTATATACATACATATATGTATTTTAATTTCGTACGTGATAACTGCGCAACATAAGAATAGTGTCACTCAGCTTTATATGGATATTAATTTAATTACTCTCGCCTCTTTTCGAAATATGTATATAATAAAATACAATAATTAATTACGTACATACGTATCTTCTTCCTCGTCGTGATAACTGCGCAATGAGGAATAATCACGTTGCTTTCAATTGATTTTTGAGTATATGATACATTATTTTTATGATTATGTTATATGAACGTATCGAATATAAAATTTTTATCACATGAAGGAATGGTACATTCAAACTAATGAAAACAACGTATCATATACTTGACAATCATTTAAAAACTATGTGATTATCTTTACATTGCACAGTTTGTCACGTAGGAAAATAAGAAACGTGCAATTAATTATTGTGTCTTATCATATATGTCGAAGAAAAACGAAAATAATTAAATTAATTTTCATGTATGTAACGCTGTGTGATTATTTTTACGTTACACAGTTGTCACGAGAATAGAAGAATAAAATACGTAAGACACGATAATTTATTACATACATACGTACATAAAATCTGTAAAGTCAATATTTCCTGTTAAATAGTTTTTTACAATATAATATAAACTTGTGATGAACATGTGGAATAAAAATACGTTAACTTTATAGACAAGTTTTATTAAAGTCTGAATTTTCGGATTCGCTAAGTTCCCTTGTCAATTCTATCTTCATATTTTAATTTCTCGTTGAATAATTAATTTAATTTTATATTTATTTCTTTGAATATTATTTTCAAGGACTGTTCCTTAATATTAAAAATAATTAATAAAATAATTTTCACATTGTTTTTATATAAAAAATAAATTTTGAAAGAATAAAAAAAATTATCCATGTATAATTATATGTATATAAAAAATAAATAACATAATAATCATATATAAAATATGATTACATGTAAAATATTGTGTTATAATCTATTTGTAATTTAATTTTTTGTAAAAAATAATGTAAAAACTATTTTTCCAATTATTTTTCAGTTATTCTTTTTATTATTTTTTTATATGCAAACAAGAATTATAAAAGAAAAAAGATGTATGCATATAAACATATTTTACTAGTATTCAACTTTTCCTTTTAATATTTTTTTTATCTATGTAAATCAATCCGTATGGACAAGCTGTGCTGCAGACTGCAGGCAAGAGGGTTGCGAAGTAGCACAGACTCGCGCGATCGAACATGGCGCCAGGCGCCTTCTCTCCGCATATCACAGGGACATATTAAAGCGTACTCAACAGATTGGTACTGATTAAGCGGACGTCGTACCCGTTGCTTTAGCTTGCACGATGGCGCAGCTATATTAAACGTCCCATCATAATTGCATGTAATTGCGTACCTAAGCTTTGCGGTAATGACAACTATGGAGACCAATCATTGCATAGTATAATTCGTATGATATAAGTAGTTTCAAAAGTTGGATATCGTAAGATTGATTTTTATTGCATACATTACTTGATACATTGATGAGAGTTCAATGTTTTATCGTAATTATTATGGTAAAAGGCCATAATAAATAATGTGATGTACATTTCCTCTTGGTTAGCATGTCCACTTATCTACTTCCCTTCCCATTTTTACACACACGCATACATACATATGTATAACAGATTTTTCAAATATATTTAAAATTATATTAGAGTTATATTAATACAAATATATTGTTAAATAAAGATGTGCTTTTTCTGATCGGGCTGGATCTTTGTAGTTTAATAATTTTCTTATGCATTTATATACAATTTTCTACCAGCAAATTGAACGCCAAATTATTTGTCGATTTTGAAACATAGTCTTATTGGAAAACAAATACATTATATTACAAATATATTAGATAGAACTGTCAGTAAAAAAATTTCTATTGAGTTATGCAAGTTTTGTATATAATACACATTTCATTATTATCAATTATTGCACAAGTTTTCCAAAATAAGTTATTTAAGATAGTGCGCATCTTGGAAATTAATTAGAAATGAAAATTCTTACATGGATATATCGTTATTGCATTGAGTTAAATGATTAACATACATTCGTATCGAATAAAATTGGTACGCTCAGGGTCGTAATCACGCATACACATTTGCGTATATTATTACATTCACTCTATTAATTTTCATAGATTAACTGATATCAATTCTCACCGCACAACTAATCGTTGTTTTTCAGCTTGTTATGTAAACACCGTGCGGTAACAATTATTTAAAATTAAAATGAGATTTAAATTTTTAATTTGTATTAATGCATCTTAATTATTTCCTTATGAAAAAGTTATGAGCAGAAACCTGATTTTATTTCCGTATACAATGATAAATGACACGTGAAATATGGAAAAGAAAAAATATTCGTATGAGATAAAGGTGTGATGGATACTAAAGGAGGACGAATAGGTGTGTCGTATTTTTCCATTCTCTTTCAGATCAATCGGTATTAAACTTGTTCTTAATGTTTGAATAAAATTATTTGTAGTTATTAAACTTTGATGCTTGTCAAAGCTACCAAAGTTATAAAAAAAAGTAATAATGAAATGCAAATGTCAACTTGATAATAACTTTAAGAGTGGATAATTATTTTATTTTCTTGTTAGCTGAACTGAACTGAACTGAAATATAAGTTAAAAGTGTTTTCCGGTCTGGTTTCAGATTTACAGTTTTTTATTAATTTTTTAAAGTTTCGAATCTTGAATCTCAACTTCCTTGTTTATACGCATTCTTCTTCTTTTCTAAATCAGTTAGCTCTTAAAATTGTGAAATGTTCTTTGAAATTAGAATTTTTCTAATTTCAAATTCTGAGATTTTTTGATATTCCGTTACTTAAATGCTTGATATTTTGATCTCTGTATATTGAAACCTAAAAGTTTTATAACATAATATTTCGTATTTTGAAATTACAAACGTCAAAATGGCCAAATGGCCACAAGTTTGAATTACCACACTCGGGTTATTATATGCGCTCCCATTCGCTTCAATTCACGGAAATTTTGCGTGTGCATTTGCGCACGTGTGTGCGCATACACGATAGATGAGTTCTGTGTGAATCTGTGGCATACACTGTGTAACTAAAATACCGAAAGAGAAAAAAAGACAAAAGTGTGTAGGCCTTAAATACATCTATAAGTAATCTATAAATGTATCAATTTATCCACCTTCTGTATCATATTTTAATATCGAAAAAAATTCGATTAAGATATAAAGAGTGTTTATCTGTCTTAATGTTTAATGCTAACTTAATATCTAATGTTACCTTTAAACATTAAGAAACAAGAGAATATTATACTCTATTTCTTTGTACTCTTCTTTTATATTCTACTTTTTGTTGCTTCTAAATATTCCATTTATTAATATTATTACGTTCACGTTAAAAATGAGTGACTCACTTAGAACTTATCTCTTTAATCCATTTTCTGTGTATACAAACATACATTACATAATAAGAATAAGATTATTAAAGATCTAAAAATGCAATTTATAATTTTTTCCAATCTGACCGTGATAATGAATGCCTGTTAATGAATCACCGTCAACAGACAAAAAGCGACTAATTAGTCGAACAATGTGTCATTAGTGATCTTAAAGTAGCAGCCATCCATGACAAATAGATCGATTTGTCCGTAAATAATTTTTCCTTGAGCAAGGAAAAATTAGTCACGGATAAATTGATTTTCCCGTGCACAAGCAAACGTTATAAATTTTTTCGACATTAAGATGACACACGAGGAGAACACTTGTAGATACATTTATGGCAAATATATTTTTGTCTTTTTCTTCTTTCGATATTTTAATTACACTGTTTTTTTATTACGCCAGATTCACGTAGAACCCATCTGTCGTGTATGCGTACACATTCGAGCGAAGGCACACGCAAATTTCCATGAATTTGAATTTTTTAATATCGGCTAATATACATTTCACTTTCTTAGCAATGCTAATTAGCATTAAATATCAATATTTCGAAGATTTTTAAATACAAGAATATCCCTCTCACTACAGATTAAGAGAGTCTAGCATTAATCCGCAGAATAAAATGTAGACAGTAACATCACGCAGTGGATTCTGAGAATATTTGAAGAGTATCACGAAAGTATAGGATATAAAAATGTTCTCTCAATGTATTCAGTACATTCTCTGTCCATTTTATGGAGGTACAAGATCTCACGTGCTATTAAAGCGTATAATATAATTCTGTTATACATCATTCAGTTCTTACATAATTCTTCAACAATTCTATATTTCTGCTTTGTTTCTCGAACAACGAGTTTCTTGCTTTAATTAAGAACGTTCTATAACTCGTTTACTGGTGCAAGACCTCGAAATAGCTTACAACTTTTTCCCGAGCACCACGTATATTCGCGAACGCGCTTCGCATACGCGTATGTATTCCGATGCATGATTTGTAATACCCCTGAAGCCTATGTTACGCATTTAGCTTAAATCCGCTACTATTTGAGCTTGCCGGTAGTTTAGCAGGTAACCGCATCGTTTTGTACCAGTTTCAGAGCGAAATTACATCGAATTATAGTGAGCGCGCAAGCGCGCCTGGAATACTTGGTTCATTCGATTTGCGCCATATTTGTGAGAAGTAGAATTAACTCAACTAATTTCGCAATATTGGCAATCGTCAGTAGCTGGCAATGGCAAATATCGTTTGCACACACGCACGCATTTTATCTCGTAAAATTCTTTTATTTTCTCACTTCTCACAATTATGTCTAATTGCTATTCCACGTTAAAATATGCTTATAAAATGTAAGTAAAGTTTCAAAGGTAATTTATTTTTAATTAATTTTATAGGTGGATTCGACAATTTAATTTGCAAATTAATTGCAAAGATATTACCAAATCAAATGTTATAGAAGTTGAAAAGATACTTAACGGCATATGTAAATTCTGAGAATGTTCAAAAGATGTTAAGCAAAAGTGTCTCACATAGCAAATTCATGAAGATCCAGATAGAGAACACAAAAAGAATTCTTTTTAAATTCTCACATTATAAAATGAATTTTTCTACGGTCTCATTTCTCTTCTAAAAACATTCTTAATTAAATTAAATGAGGCCCCTCGAAAGTTAAAAAGAATATCGGAGTACAAACAAGAGCATTGACGTGAGAGATATTACGATAAGTTTGAACTCTGTTTAAATATATCAATTTTAATATGCACCCAAAACCAATATTAACTCTCAACATGCCTTTCTTTATATTTCGTTATTCTTTTTAACATTCTTAAGAATTAGAAAAGTATTCGCTTTTATATCACCAATTCTGAGCCCTTTATCGAATACAAAAAGAATTCCTTTTATTCTCTTCTGAAAGCCTTTTTGAAACCATTTCTTTTGAGTTCATTAGAAACAAATTACGCTAATTTATAAAAAATTTTTTTAATGAACTCTATTTTAGTTCATAACTATTATCTGCTATTTGATGATAAGATATAAGGATATTCTCAGATATATTAAGTATATTCTTTGTACATTCTATAGAAATACAAAATATCATATGGTGTTAGATATATAAGTCTTATCTATCTTTTAAATCTTTGATGTCAAGAGACATCCGAAGTTCCGTGAGAAATTGATATGGGACTTACGTGTGTCGCGCATGCTTTGTGCTTGTTTGCAGCACGTCGTCATTGGTCAACCGTTTGGACGGGAAGCTGTTGTGACCATTGGTGGTTCCCGGAAACGGCATTTTTCAACTGAGGGCTGTACACTCAAAATCGAACAACGATAACAGAAAAGAATGAAGAAACGAGATCAATGAATCAATCCGCGTACATAAAGCGCGCTCGCGACAAGTGGCTGTCGCGACTTTCCCGAGCCGATTTTATAGAGGAGTTCAAACGCGAGTTGAAAAAAACGTGAACACGAATGAGCCTGCCAATGGTCTTGGACACGCATAAGCGCGACGGCCAATCGGCGAACGTGGTGCTCGCTGCACACGGGGTGCTTGCGCGGTACGAGGACAGACGCGGAGGGAGAGGTGGAGACGTATACGATGATAACCCGTTACAGAGCAAGTGGTCCAATTATTGTTATTTGTTTCGACAACGACGTTGACGTCGGCGAAGCGCGAAATCTAGCGCGACGCAACATCGGAATGATATTTCAGTTGACGAATAAACTGATTAAGTTTATTTCGATGAATATAGACGCCCGGGATGTTCTTAAAAATACCGCGTCGAGAAAATAAAAATACATTTAATGATAAGTAGATAAGAATCTACATTAAAATATCCTCATCTATCTAAAAATGTCAATCTATTATAATATCTTCATAATTTAATATCTGTCTGTCTTCATAATTTAATACTTATTAGCATTAATATTAGGTTTGATTACAGAATTTATTTGTAATTTTCGATTCTAAAAATGACGATTAATTAATTGTTTTTAATCGAACGAGAATACGGATTTAATTGCCTGGTGAATTAACTCAAAAGTGAATTCAATATAACGGATATTCTTAATTTCAGTTATACAATTTTCGATTTATTTCGGCATTTATTTAACTGGCATGTTTGTCTTCAGTGTTTCTCTTTCAATTTCTATCTTGTGAAAGATTTTACGAAAATTCTTTGACGAAAATTCAAAGCAGACAGAATGGAAAGTAAAACAACTCGTACGCGAACTAATTTTCCTTCGATTGATCCTCGCCGGAGAACGAGCGAGTATCGAGCGTCAATAAGTGAGCACAAATAAAATACGTGACATACATGACATATGTGACATTCTCATGCGATAGCTGTTAAATAATTGCTATGCTTTCGAATAAGGCACATTAACACAACGATGTATACTTGCAAAGATATATTCGTCTATTCTTATCTTTAGCGAATTCATGTTAGATTAAATTAAATTAAATTATATTCTACAATGTTGTTCAGTATTGTTTAATTAACTAACCCTAAAATCCAAATCTCTATTTATTAGGATAAAGATCTATTTTTCTTTTCACTTTCTCTATAACTCCACAATTTAAATATACAATCTTGAATTTTTATAATTAAAATTTTCCAGAATTTTTGAAAGAATAATATTGAAATGTTTTCATTGACTGTTAATTACTAGTAAAACCAATTAGAAAATTATTAGAAATTGAAAATTAGAAATTGTTGAAATATTGGCATGACATTTCTTATCGAATTAAATTTTTGAAATTATTTTGCGAACAAATTACTACTGCCTCTAGCGATATTAAATATATCCTATAATCGATATTAAAAATTTTCGTTCTCACTCAACCAAAGTCAAAATGAGTATATATTTTTCTTTTTACATTATTCTTATTATCCACTTTTCAGAAGCGTTTTCCTATATAAGTTGATTTTGATGAGATATTGGACATGAGAATGAAAATTCAGAATTTAATGGAGCACAAAATCGAACGTTAAGCACAGCTGCATTGTACAGATAAGATAAGAAATCTTATGAAGTAACGAAGTGACGAAGTAAATCTGAAATTAACAACGCTGATATTTTTTACGTCATCCTTTTTCAAATTATTCAAAATACCAGATATGTACATACAGAAAATACACATACGCACATTTCATTTTATTTTGTAAAAAAAAATAGATAAACTAGATTACTAGACTATAAATAGTAAAGCACACAGAAAGGAAAAAAGAGAAAGAGTCATTTCATGTTTAAAGTATTATGACTAAAGATACAGATATTATTCAAGTAAATAACAATAATCAAGAAATAACAATTTTCAAGAAAATGCACTTAAAAAATTAAATAGGTAAGAAAATTTTATTTTTCACCTTCTTCAAGTGACTCTTACACTTTAAAAAGTTTGTTTTTATCAATTCTAATTGATAAGATTTTAAAGATAAAAAGTAGAACCATTATGATAAATAAGTATTTATTTACACTATATTATATTTATACTATATTTAAAGCATTCTTAAAAAAAAAATTAAATGCTCTGCGGTGCTATTACAGTTCTGATGTTTCGTAAAGATTCATTAAAAAAGAGAAAAATTTATTCCAAGTTTGTTTAACAATTATTACAGCAAGAAATTGTTTTTGAACATATTATATTTTGAAATAATATCTAGAATTCTCTAAAATTGTAAAATAATGTTAGTAAAAAATATTTTAATTATATTAATATTATATTAATTACATGAAAATAAAAATAAATTATCATGTTATATTAGCATAATCAACATGCATTTACATGTACTTAACAATTATTTATTATTTTCTTTTATATATATATAAGTATGTTTCCTTATTCATCTCTTTTTTATAAAAATAATAATCTATAAGTTTATCGAACCTATAATATAATAATACGATGCACTATATATTGCGTATAAAATTTACATTTTAACTTTATTAATAAGCCTACTATATAAAACATAAACAAGAAATCAATAAATTATGTCTAGATATAGCATGATGTAAAAATTTATAAATTTTTAATATTATATACAAATTTATGTTTTAACTAATTGTGTTATTTGTTATAAAAATACAGTTTAATATAAAACAACTTTTGGACAAAACGTAACGGACACTATTAATCATTGATAAAAATTTTACAATAGAGAATTATCTAATATAGAGTTATCTGTAGATCTTAAGTTATCGAATGGATTATTGCCTATAGAACTATGATACATAATTAAAGATAGTATTTGGAATATTCCGAAGATTTTGTAATGTAAATAATTGAAGTAGCAAATTAAAAATATTCAAATTTCTCAAACCTATAAAACATATTAGAAATATTTAAACAACTCGAATCTGATTAAAATAATAATAAAAGTAAATTTAGACGATTTAAAATAATAAATAAAAATGATTTATGTTTAGTTTACCACTATTGCTTTTGTCTAAATTTATTTTCACGTATAAATTGCTTAAAAGTTCGAAATCATTTCGATTTATTTCGAACGAAGCATTGAATATTGGAAAATTAAATCAATTAAATAGTTCGATCATTATATATTCCGTTCGTAAAAGGATTCAAATTCAAACCGACGTTTCTATACTGTACAATCACATAATGCATTTGAATTGTTAGTTGAGAATTAATACGCAAAACCCGCGTGTATCAAGTCACTTTTTAAAAATATGCAAACAGTATTTGCATACAAACTTGTTATTCAAATAATTTAAAAAAAATTGTAATTAAGAAATCTTCAATAAACTTAATCGAAACAAGCTGATTCATTGTGCACTGCAAAATATTTTACTATTTTGTAAACAAATGAAATGACGTACTATTCTCAAATGTATGATCAAACTTTTCATTAACTTCTGCAGTATCATTAAAAGAAAAAATAGCTAGAGCGTTTATTTGGTAAAATATTTTACTATTTTGTAAACAAATGAAATGACGTACTATTCTCAAATGTATGATCAAACTTTTCATTATCTGCTACAATATCGTTAAAAGAAAATATACTTGGATATATTTAATAGAAGGAAATAGAACGTTTATTTAGTCTCTATCGTTTATTTAATAGAGTCGTATGCATACGTGTGTCAGCAATCGCGTATTTTCCCATACTGAAAGACGCTGGTCCTTCTTTTCCATAATCACCGACTAGCACATCACTAAAAATAAATCGAAATGAAATCTAATCAGCTGTTGCATTGGTGTGATTGCAAAGTTAATTAGCATTAGTTTCAACGGTGTCGCAGTATTTACACGGCTGTGCTCCTAAATTTATTACATTTCGCGATAAGTTACTGGGGGTCAACAGATAAGGCGGAACCCCAACGAATCTGCGTGGATCACTCGCACTCGGATCGGGGATTGATGCTCTTGCTTTCGCTTTCAGTGTTTCGTAATGACGTCCGTATCTTGCGCTTATCTGTCGACTGCGATAGAGCGACAATAATCATTCGGAATACAGCTTTAAATTCTAAAGCAACAAGTTTTGCAAACCTTGACGCACTTGCACACACGCGGATTTTTTAAACAGCCCGTAGTGTCGCATCGGCGCGCAAGACAATCGAGGAACATATTTCACCCGATACCAATATATCATAGTTACTGAATAATACGCACATAATTGTGCGACATCGGGCAGTTATTGACCCGTGAGCGACTATTGGTCGACACGGCCGGGAGTTGATCAGTAACTATTAGCTGATTAAATAAATGGATATGCACAGGATGTCTCATGTTAATTGTAAGTGGAATATTCTAGCAACATACTTGTATAATAACGTTCGCTTATCAGAGATTTGAATTTGTTTCAGCTAACTTCTGATATATCTCATGACGCAAACAGATTCGTGCGTGTGTGTGTCTTTAAAGATTTATATTTGTCTGTGTGGAATACAGAAAATACGCTTTTCGTTTTGCAAAAGAGGAAGAAAGATTCGAAAATGTATCACTCTTACTTATTTAAATTTGATCCAATAAAGCATTTATTTTTCCGAATTAAAACATAATACAACATTAAATGGCAACCGCGAAATAACAGTGCCGCACATTCGTAGTTCGAGTAATGTATGAGTGAAATAATTAACTGTGCTAGTCAACTTAACACAACTTGCATTGAATAAAGACGACGTTAACTTAGCGCAGAGAAGCACTATTTATACATACATTATGCAACAAGTAGGAACATAAGCGGTAGCCTATTTACCCTCGGGCTAACCAGATGTAGATAACAGTCATATATATCTAATTGTCTCTCGTGACTAACTTTTTCACTTTTCACATTGTTCCAAGCATATATTACCGATAGAATATTCCTAACGGTTTAATTCATTAAAACGAGCTAACACTGATCTCAACGTTCTGAAAAGTTTATTTTAACTCTTCTATCTTACGATTGGCTAATAAATATTTGGGCTATTATATATCATTTTGCAATTTAAAAATGACTGCTCTTCTTTTCATCTGTATCTAGTAAAATATTTTCGTATAAAAACATATATAAATATAAATATATATAATTATATACAAAATATATGTTTATATTTAAGTTGGCTGGAGTTATTTTTTTTCTAAGAACCAAATACAATCTGTCACGAGATTATCCTTGAAACACCTAATTTCAGCTAATTTCAAAAGATCTGCAATGAAGTGATAGTTTTATACTTGCAGAAATTGCAAATGTTAACAAAGTAATGTGTGAAATATTTAAGAAAAACTCACATAACAGGCTTTTCAACGATAGTAAACAAATTTTACTGAAATATATATATCTTAAATGAGCTTTATATACAATATAGAAATAACCACGCACGTTAATAATCTGGAGAAGGAAAATATATATGGATCAATATTTTATATACGTAATTATATATAAAATTATATAAAAAAATTGTACTATAGGTATATAATTATATATTTTTACACAAAAAATGTTTATATATAACGAGTATATTATAACACTTTAAAAGTTATATTATAACGGATATAATGCAGCACTTTGGAAGTTAACGATCTGTAGATTTTCTAAGTTAAGATATCTTCATCGAAATTAAATCTTACATATTTTATTATCTTATATTAACACCTATAATGTTGATTTAATCGAACCGATTGAATACGATATATCTTAGCTTGTATAATTAATTTCATTATCGAGTTACGAGAGATAATATTAAATGCAATGACATGAAAATGAGAGTCGATATTTAAAAATAGTTTTTATAACCGATCGGGTGTGCGCAATGAAAGAACTTATATTTAGCTTCTAGCACGGATATGCTCGAATCTGAATGAATGTAAAATTTTGAATCATTCATTTATACATTAAATTAAAAATTATTCTGCTGGAATAAGACAATAATTTGTTTTACATCAAATGTCTCACAACATCTTTAATGAACCTTTCTCTTATCATGCAAGAATTAGATTTAATTACTCGAGAACACAAATCTTTTGTATCTCATTCCAAAAAGGGCACATATTTTGGCATAAAAAATAGCTACAGAATACATGAAATATTTACACCTAACGTCCAATTTTACCAAAATGAATTAACTTTAATCTTGATTTAATTTATTCTTTATTTTTTCTAGTTATTAAAATTAGAAAGAGAATAAAGTTGATCTGCATTGGTAGAAATAGGCATAAAAGACGTATACAATATTATTATAAACACACATAAGTCCTCGATAATTCTCGAATATTGTTAAGAAACGAACTCGCAATAATATGTTTATTTAGGACACGATTGTGTAGGAAAAATATAGCAAAGATAGATAAACGATGATTGTGCGGTTTCTTTTCATTTAGCTTGGCAAAGAAAAGTTATTGATACACTTATAAATAAATTGAAACCTGCACTTATCGATCAATTATCGCCAATATTTCGCGGAAGATTTCTGCTTAATTATCAATAAAATAGAAATTAAAGACTCTGAATAAAATTTTATTGCTATCAAATGAGCTGATAAGCCCGGAGATAATGAAGAGCATCAACGATTACGTTACCAATTATTGATATAAATTTATCGACTTGTTTAAATATATAATTTATCAACTACCGACGAGAGTCTTTGCCAAAGAAATATGCAACAGCTGGTAGCTCGGGGCGCTATATATGCTATTATCATCACAGACTTATCAGATATATATGTATTGTATACCTTCACTTTGAACGTTGACCGACCGTTGAGCTCACAGAGCTCCGTGAATCGAAACGCGATATTTTACGACGTAGAAGTTATCGGCTGGCGGGAATAATTAAGGGCGGGAGCACAGAGTCTTGCATAATGCTAAAGTACGTATTCAGAACGCGTTTCTAAAAATGTTAGCGCGTTTTTATGTTTTAACCGATTACACGCAACGTCGTACGACTCGTCTCTTACAATTACCCGACAATTTCCCGAAAAATGGCGGAGATAGTTGGTACCAACGATGCCGATCCGTGTTCTCGATGCGAAAGCGATAGTTCAATTATTTCCGAATTAACGAAGAACGACGCTTTCGGGTTTGTCTTTCAAAAAGTAATCAACGTTATTAAATCGAAAGCGAAACGTTATTACAATTTGGCGTATACGAAATTTGACTGATAAATGTATAAATGTGTGATAATAAATTTTATGATGCATTAATAATACATTTTACACGGAAATTTTTCATTCATTTTTAAATAAAACTTTGAACAATTGTTTAAATAAGTAATAAAATTAATTTGTTAACTATATGTAATTGTAGATTAGAATTTACATACATACATATTTGTAAAAAATGAATTTTTGTAAATTAATTCATTATTATTACTTTGTATAATATCTTTATCCGATAAAATAGGTTTGCGTAATTTTAATATATGAAGAATTAAATTTCAAAAATTAAATAATTTTAATTTTACGACATAAACTTATAGCTCTTATAATTTATATAAACTTATTATTTACCTCTCGATTTATTAAAATCACGAAAGACTCGACTACTTAATATAAAGATCTTAAGTCTCACAAAATTTAAAAAAAAATTAAGTAAAAAAATTATTTTTAGCAACAAAAAAATAGCAAATAATTTTTATGTCTTACTGGTTATATTGTAACAATTTGGTTCAGATAGCTTATTATAGCTACCTGTATATTAAGATATCTAATAAGCCAAATTATCTGAACATAACTGGTAAGACGTGAAAAAAATGTTAATTTTTGCTATTTCTTGCTGCAGAAAAATACTTTCTTTGCTGTCATTTTATTGCTTATTTGCTTCTAAAAATAATTCTTTTGCTTTAGTTTTTAAAGGATTACGAGAGGCTTGGTAGCTTAATATTAGGCTGTCGTAACTTCTTAAAAAGTACAGCTAAAGACTTATTTCTTGCGGCAAAAAATAGCAAAAGTTAGTAAATAATTCTCATGTCTTACGTTGTGACAATTTAACTCAGATTTCTTAATATATCTATCTAGACATTATCAACGAAATGTAACGTGTTAATAAGTTCAGCGTTTAATAATACGAGGCGTTTATCTCGTCGTCCGCGAATTAAAATGCTTATTCAACTTCAACTTTGGCACATCGCAGCCGATCTGTATCCCGTGAATGTAATCATTTCTTGGTAATGACGATAATAAAGCGGCAAAATTACGCTGCACTTATCTAATTCCGTACTTTCCACGGGATACAAAACTCTCAAAGATGCTCACAGTTGTATCACACGATTAGTGCGTCAGTGCGGCTGAACCCTCGCGATGTCACGATTACTCATCGCGAGGATCCAACCGGCATCGATGCACCTAACCGAATCGACACTGATTATCGTCATTATCAAGAAATAATTGCATTCGCGAAATGCAGGTCGGCTGCGAAGTGTCAAGGTTGAAGTTGGATAAGCATTTTAATTCGTGAACGGCGAGATAAACTTACTTGAAGATAAAATTACTTTCCACGGGATATAAAATTACAAAACTCGCAAAGCGGCTCGCAGTCGCACTCATATCACTCGATTAGGTGTATTGGTATCAGCTAAACCTTCGCGATGTCGCGGTTATACCTGATCTCCTCGCAAATCGTTCTCCTACTCCTCTCGGCGAAGGCCTCGTCGGAGGTGAAGGAGCCGATCTGCCGAGATATGGGCGGTTACAACGTTTGCTCGTTGAACGAAGTGCTCCTTGAAGTTACGCAACTTCGCAACGAAAAACATTTGACCATTCAAGACTTGAATCTTCAGGCGATTCAAGAGGATGCCTTCAAGAACTTGTCGGCGACGAGTTTGAACCTGACTCAAGGCAACCGGATATCCGTGCTGAAGAGGGGATCCTTCCGCGGTCTGCCCAATTTGAGGAAACTCTTCTTGGAGAATAATACAGTGCCGTTGTCGGGGCACTTGTTCGCAGAATTGAGACGCTTGAATTGGCTGATATTGAACTACAACGAGATCGAGTCAATACCGAAGGACTCGTTCGCCGGTCTGTCGAGTTTGAGGTATCTCGATCTACGTTACAACAATATCAAGGCAATCGAAACGGATTCCTTCTCAAATGTAAATCCCAGGATGCAGATATGCCTCCGCAACAACAAAATCTCTCGCATCGCGCCGGGTTCCTTCGCCGGATTAACCGAAATAGGGATCCTCGAGTTGCAGCACAATCAGCTAGAGAGCTTGCCGAGCGGTGCCTTTCGAGGACTCAACAAACTACGTTCTCTCTACTTAAATAACAATCGGATAACGAGCATCTCCAGGGCGGTCTTCAGTGACTTGGTCAACCTGCATGAACTCCATTTAGACAGGAACAACATCAGCGCTATCGAGCCGGGAACGTTTCGGGATATGTCTGTGCTGGAATACCTATACCTGCAGGACAACAAACTGTCTCACATTGGAGTCGGCACTTTTGCAGGACTCTCCAATCGAGGAC